>JACXSL010000196.1:0-239000 GCA_019514585.1 Dendrobium officinale
TGGGGGTGTTATGGTGGGTCGGGAACTGGTTTGGCCTGTGGATTGGTACTTTTTTGCACTTATATTAGTCAGATATTTGTAATGACATCCAGTTGCAATAGTGATGGTGCTTTCCAGGTATATACGACTTAATATAGAAAAATGTGATTACTGTGATTTTTTGTATGCCATGTATAAGCATTTATATACCAACCTCTGAGTTTTAGGTTTTGTTTGGGAAGGCTTTCTTACTGTTTTCTTAAGCAGTTTTTTAGTTCAAAAATTTGTTGAATTAGAAATTTTTGTACTGTAAAGCTGCTTGTCCCAAATGAAGCCTTAGATTAGAAATTATATAAGCACTTGGTTGGTACTATTATTCTGGAGAAATTATTCAGGACATGTGAGTGATATACATTATGAATAAATTTGTACACAGTATGTATCAAGTTTTTATGCACATTGTTTGTACATAGTGTGTACACTCATAGTCCGAATGGTTCTTCCCATTCAGATTTCGCACAGAATAATTTATTGTTATTTTGAGATTATCATGATATAAAATTCCCCCCCCCCCCCCTATTAAAAACTTATTGGCCAACAAAAACAAAACAGAGGAAGGAAATTGAAGATGTTTGAAAATGCAGATCAGGTCAAGTCAATATTATATTATATATTATTATGAATATCAGTGCCCCTATTGCGCTGTTGAAATAATTTTGCTTATTCATAACTTCGTTGCTCATAGTTTCCTTCTTAAAAATGCAGGAAAAAAGGATGTTGAGTTACTTAAAGCATTTGTTCTGAAGGAAGCAGATAAAGCTACAAAATCTAACCTGGAAGATGATCAGGATGAGTTATGATATGTGATCGAAATGTTTCATTCCCACTTGGATTTATTTATTGTTTCAAATTACAGCTTCTTAGTATTTAATGATTTTTGAAGTGCTTTTTTCACCCTTTTTTGGTCCTATTTACTGCATGTTACAGTAACTTTGTTTTTTGTTGTGAAGATTTCAGTTGAAATTCACATTTTGGGACTGTACATCTACTGCATTAATTATGACAATCATTAAATGAGATTTGTATTATATTTTTATCGCAAATAATATGCATAATTTATCTATTTATTTGATATTTCTATTTTATTTATCTCAAGCTACATCTACTGCATTAATTAAGATAGTATGCATAATTATTTAAATAAGCTACATCTACTGCATTAATATAAGCAATCATAACGTTTTAATTTATATATTTATCTTCTAATGTGATGTTTATATTCTATTTTATCTCACATGATATGCATAATTATTAAAATGCAGAAGATACAAGAACAAGGAATAACTATAAAATCATCAAATGAGCATAGTTTTTAGAGATCTTAACAAATATCGAATGAATATGATCATAAATATAAATGAAGGAGTTGGATAATGAAAATTTAGTTTTTTATTTGGTTACATTTTTATGTTTGGAGCTCTCCATTTGTTCTTGGCTCTCCATATTATAAATTCCTTGTTTCATTCTATATGATGTTGGCTCTCTTTTTTTCTCCTATCAGAATAATATGAGAATATATATATGATATGTGTGCACTCATTCAATCTCCTAACCATTTACATTATTTGGCGTACGTTGTCTATGAGAAAGTTTTATGATGAATGAAAGCCTTTAGAGTAGTAACAACCTAGAAGAATCTCATATTCAACATAATGTTTGTCAATATATCAAATATGTATTTGTAAATAACACTTTAATCACATATGAGACCATGGCTAGCTTGATAACTGCATTTAGGGCCTCAACCAACAATTATCCATCCCATTGAATTACAACATTCTTTTGCACACCAAGCTATTCGACTCGTCAAAAAGTAAGACGATCGTGATTCGAGATGCTCTATTAAATTGTCATGTTATCACTTATTCTCATAACAACTCTATTGTAAATGAGATATTAGAAGAGCTCACCCAATGAAGTTTAAAGCTCTATAGTTAGAAACTTACACGGGTTACACCTCCAAGAAAATAATCTATCCATTATGCCTCGAATGTTGTCGAGCAACATGTCTTTGTCACTACATTTAATAATTTCAATTGTAGATTGCTTAGTTTCTTGTTTGCGGCAAGAATTAACTCCTTCGAGAAGTTTTTATGTCTTTTTTCTATCTCAATATTGTGCCTCTAAGGGATCTCTCAAACTCTTTTTTTATTTTAATGAAATTTAAAAGGAAAAGCCTCGTGAATTATGTGGTTAGATTTATCCAAGCCACGCATAAAATCACAAGCAATGGTAAGTCTATTGATCAACTTCATGATAACAAGCGACCAAATGGAGAGTAGTCAACTAGTACATTGTAGAAGGTCATTTAAATAATTAGGATCATTTAAGCAATTGCTTGGGGAGTCAACTTTGTAGCTTTTTGACAATATAATATCAAGTGCTTAATTGAATTTGAAGCACATACATCTAAATATTCATCAAATCATATATTTCTTTCTCTATTTTTGGGTTTCCTTTACTTTAAAACATATACGTAAACACCATTATGGTCTCCATTGTGAATAATGATTTTGAAGTAATCCGCACCCTCATTTGCACACGACCTCTATAGATATCCTTTTTATTGATTTTATTGAGAAGATGGACCTGAATTCTTTGTGTTTATAATCTTTTGAAAGTTCTCTCATTATGTTTTTTTAGAGATAGTGATTTTTTAATTTAAGGTTCCATTACCATTGAAATTAGTACGAGAAATAATGATGCATTTGAGATCTTACATGTTTCGGCAAAAGAGCGGTAGACGTCAGTGATTGAGGCGGTGAACGTTGACTAACACGGTGGAAGTCCGTTGGGCGAAGGGTCGGTCTCAGCAGCGGCGGCGTTCGGTTGAGGCGACAGAGGCGAGCAGAGCGAAACGAAACGGGGAAGGAAATGATAAGTAAGATGGGCTCGGGCTGGAAATAGGCCTTTCGTCGTCCGATTTTCCGGCAGCTAATACGCAAGTATTTTTTACCTGTGCAAATTTCGAAGGTAAAGTTTCATCGAGTTTAAGTAGGTCGGTGAAATGTCCGTCGGATAGTATACCGGAAATTATCGGCGGAAAATACGTCGGTATAGATTGCTCATCTCATAAATTATGGAGAAAAGGATGGCGGATCTAATGCCAGAAAATAGCCAACGAATTTTACGCCGGAATGGCCGTCATTATCTAACCGTCGAATTTTCTGCCGGTTCACGCGCCGTTGTTACTGGCATATTTTATTATGCCGGAAGCTCCAACGGTAATCAAAAGTTTTCCTGTAGTGCAAGTAACATCAATTTATAAATGTATTTTTGGAAAGCCAATCCTCATTTCTTCCATGGGGAGCCCCCCCTCCCCCTAGGATTGTTCTAGTATTTATGGTTATTCGCCCTCATCAATATAAAAGCTTGGTGCGTCATATAACGCATGCTCAAAGAATTGGATCAAATATCCAACATTAGCCAACCAACTTCAAGTTTTCACTTCCAAGAAAGTTATTGGACCAAGGTTGGAGCTGACTACTGGTCTTATGCCATGTTGCATGGAACAAAATGATATGATGGTTAATAGAGGCTTTAGAATTCATTGCCTAATATTATTGATACTTCACCAAAAATCTGTCTTGATCAAGCACGAATCTCAAGGCAAAATTGAATGGTAAGCTTCCAAAATTAAAAATGGGATTATCTGAACTCCGATTTCAGCAAACTTATAGTCAAACTATTTGTCTTAAAAAATATGAACCCAAGGACACCAAATTCAAAACAATCTAAGCTCAAATGGGTCAAAATCAAACTATAATTTAGATTACCAAACAGTTTCCAAATGTGACATGCTTGTAGTCGAATCGAGCGGCTCGACGAGACGAATCCAACGAGCCTAAGAGCATCAAATTCTGATATCATTAAGACACTCAAATGTATGATAAACGCTTTATGATCGGGGGAATCAATACAGGTCATCCGATGGAGCACTCCAAACATACCCAGATCTTCTCTATATTTACGGGGTGAGCTGCTCATGAAAATCTAAAAATAGACCCCCACTCTCTAAATGAGGGGGGGTACCTTTGGCTAGAGATTGAAGAGAGTTCTAAAGCTTAAGGAGTTCCAGCACCATCTTCCGGCTGCCGACCGCCGCCGGACTCCAGCCTGACCACTGCCTGGCCGCCGACCTTCACCGGACTTTAGCTCGACTATTGCCCGACAGTCGACCATCGTTGGACTTCTACACGGTCGTTGACTTCCGCCGGACTTTAGCCCGACCATCGTCAGACCACCACCCGGCCGCCAACCGTCGTTGGACTTCTACCCGGCCGCCGATCGCCTTCGGACTTCAGCCTGACCATCGCCTGGCTGCCGACCATCGCCGGACTTTAGCCTGACCATCGTCGGACCACCACCCGGTCGCCGATCGTCGCCTGACTTCTACCCGGTTGCCGATTGCCTCCATGCTTCCAGCTCGACCATTGTCAGACCACCACTTGGCCGCCGACCGTCGCCAAACTTCCACCCGGCCGCCGACCACCTTCGGACTTCCACCTATCAGCCAAGCGTCATCGGACATTCACTCGACCTTTGTCGGATCATTCCTCGTCAGCTGAACTTCTGCTCGGATGCTGTCAGACTTCCAGCCTGCAGTCACTAGACCTTGGCCTAACTCTCCAAACTACTGTAATTTGACCGCTCTTAAGTCAAGGGACGGGTCAATATTTGTAATTCAATCAAATTTAGTGGAATTCCACCTGGTCGAGACCCTGTGGGTTTTCCCTCTTTGGACTTTCCACGTAAAAAAGATTGGGTGTTTTATTTCTCTCTTTCTGTTTGTGTGTTGGATATATGTGCATTACTAAGACAAAAAAAAAATTACTCTACTGCCGCGAATATTCTAGCCCGCAACAATTATAAAAGCATAGAATAGTGTGAGTATTTAAAAAGCGGACATATTCATAACATATTGATTGGCATGTTATTATTCTCTTTATTTCTTTAAGCAATCATGGAATAAATATTTTTTTTATAATTTTTATATTATTATTTATTCTTTATTAAAATACAAAGTATAGTCAATAACTTTTATCATATCATTCATCTCATTGTAGCTCTAATTTTTATATGAAAAAAAAATTCATTAATTCAAATATTATGATCAAAATTTTATAATGATAAGTTAAAAAATTTAGAAATTTATTAAGATAAATGCAATATAAGTTAAGGTTTTTTTTGCTATAACTATTATAAAAAATTGTCTAGGAAAGAGAATTAAAAATCTTTTGATGAATGATATTTTTGTCACTTCTATTAAAATATATTTAATTTTATAAATAATGAAGTAATTATTCAACTTTTTCAGCATATGAAGTGCACGCCTTATAAATTATAAGTTTTTAATCATCTTTTATTTTATCTTTTTAAAATAAGAAATTCAAATTAAATTTTTTTGAAAATTGACAATGTAGGTCTCAAACTTTTATTTTTAATAAAAGTAACAAAAATATCATTCATCAAATGATGCTTATTTTGGTTGGGTTTAACTTGTGAGTACTCTTGTATTCACATCTCAAGCTTGTGGACGAGAGTGTGAGTGTGAAGATCTATATAATTTATGTTATTTTTCATAGTAAATTTTTTGATGTGGCATGATTCTGTGATTTTTCCCATTCTTGAATTTTTCACATTAAATCCTGATGTTCCTCTCAGCCGTTTTCTTTTTTCATATTTGTTTCATCCTTGATTTACTTTCCAACATTTAGTTCAATGCATTCCACTTGCTCATGCTAAACAGTTGGCATTAAGCAATGATTATGTTGCCTACCTATTTGTGACCCGGAATATATGGGCTCTATCTCAGAAACAACCACTTCGTAATTAAGGCTTCATTTGGGGCGGCTTTCTTGTTGCTTCTTAAAGTAGCTTTCTAGTTCAATAATTAAAATTTATATACTAGAAAGCTGCTTTAAGAAGCAACAAGAAAGCCGTCCCAAACGAAGCCTAAGTGTTAAAACTGCATTCATGAAGACCCTAAACCCTATCTTAATGGAAACTTCCCGCATTGGACATGCTCTATTTAAACTCAAGAGTGGTTTTGGCAAAGCAGCACAAAAGTAGTTCATGTCATTTGGTTTTTATTTTTGGCTTTGAAACAAAAGAATTTTATTGTTTGATTAAAAAAACTTAAATTACATAAAAAAGAGTTTTCTTGTTAGGCAAATGAAGTTCTTATAATTGGTTTTTGAGTGAAAAATGACAAAATGTCTGTGTATCTTTAATTGCTTAATTGATTGTGATGGTAGGCGTGTCCTTTTTTTAGTCAAACATGTTTATTTTCAAGGTTCTTAACAACACCTATAAAAATGATATATTTATAACTTAATAAATGGATGTTATGTTCTAATTTAATGACATCTAGATGTCGATAAAATAGGCTGACAACTTGAGATGTCCAGACAATTAAACCTTTCACTCTTTACAATCTTAAAAATGTTGATATCTTTAAATGCAATAAATGTATAGTATTTGACATATAACAAAGACATCTTAACAAAACTATCATCCTTATAACAGTGAATCAAATAGTCTCAAAATGAT
The DNA here is from genome assembly GCA_019514585.1 of Dendrobium officinale. Lineage (NCBI taxonomy): Eukaryota > Viridiplantae > Streptophyta > Magnoliopsida > Asparagales > Orchidaceae > Dendrobium > Dendrobium officinale. The sequence goes on from JACXSL010000196.1 coordinate 6,592, forward strand.
CTAAAGTCTTTAAAAAAAAATGATTTACTTCCTTTGAGCATGTTTTTTGAAACTGGTGAAAGTTCTTAAGAACCAATCCATAAATCAAGAAAAAATCTGTCAGGCTTACATCTTTTCCTTCATATTGCAAATTCTGTCATAACATTCAAGTTTTATCCTTGATCTTTTTTAAAGACATGATTCTTAAAAATAAAGATGCTATGAATTTGTAATGCACTATCTATGAATAAGATGAGATGTTATTATAAATTTGCAAAATTATCAAGTAATATTTCAAAAATTGACTTGCAAGCTTGGTTCGTACACATTCATTAATTTGCTTGAGTCTGGAAAAATTAATCTCAATAAATTCAACCTCTATCAATATTCCACTGAGCTTAACATTCAGTTGTAGAACTTATTTCAGGAATGGCAATTCATCAATTTAGAATGAACTCTTGATAATCAATTGTACATGTACTCTTTTAGAATTGTTCTAATTTTTTTTTTTAATTTGACACACTTATTTTATATTTGTAAGGATTTGAATCTCCAACTTATCTTTGGAAGGCTATAGACAATATCAAACTATCGATAAACTTATGTCCATAAAGCATTGTGGGCTCCGAAAATTCAGCCCCGGCCTCCCTGCTGCTTTCTCGGGGGTGTTTTAACTGATTAAGTTTCGGGCTAAATTTTGGGAAGGCAGATGAGTTTATAGATAAGACACTACCCAAAGATTTCACCCTTATTTTGTGAGGACTTTATGATATGAGTTCTAGTTTATTATAGGTACAAGCCCATATAGTTAATTACCCATCTCGATAACGAGAGAGAACTTTCGATTAAGGCTAGTCGTCAATCAGATACGTAAAAAGTATGCATTATTTGGCTTATAGTAGCAACATGCCATGATTCCGTCGTCCCGGGACATCATGGTCCATGATTTACTTAGTCAGAGGAGGTAGTCGACTCAATCCGACAGCAGGATTCTTATCGACAGTCATGGGTTGCTTTGTCCAAGGTACCTTATAGATCTGGGGTTGATGTTTGTCTAAGGGGACAAATTTGAATCCACCTTAGCTAATAGAGAAATTTGTGTCATATCGATTATATCATATTGATTCATATCTCAAGGATTTGATGCCATTAAAGAACATATTGGTTCTGGCCATAACCTTTATCTCATAGTGCCATTTGGAGGTAAAACCACTCGGTTCAGAGGGCCCCAAGTCATAGCTGTTTATCCTACGGTGCCATTTGACGCTAAAACCGCAGGTCAGAGGACATGTACCACGTCCTTACTGGCTGAAAATTATTTGAGAATGGATAACACTATCATTGACTATTTATTGATTGTAAGGGACAATCTAGTGTCCATTATATATTGTCCGCCAAGCACCCGTAGGTAGACTATTATTCATAAAAAGTCTCCTACAATCACTTGCAAACATTCATCATGAATCTTCTAGTACTATAAGTATCTATGTTCATTGTAATTCTCTTGATGTCGCTTGTGGAATAACATCTAGTGGAAGTATCGATACTTTCCTCTAAGCCTGCTACCCTTATCCTTCCAAATGCTACATTGTTCAGACTACAAGTTTTCTTCTTCTACCTATAGGTAGGGCATTGTGTATATGATGGATTATGAATCTTCACTAGTTGTAACTTTTTTTGTCGTTCATGAACTGTTCATTAATGTAGGTGGATTGTTGTATAAATAAGGAATCTTCTACAGTTGCTCATAGGGACTTCCATATGTAATAAGAAGCTTGCCTCGTGAAGTATTAATTTTTGTAGTCAAGCTAATATGCTTGATTGGAATTGAACACCATTGATTGTACATATACTTCACTCACTCTAAACTCATTGAATGCATCAAGCCGTCATATTCATTACATGTCAGATTTCCAAGCAGATTGTCCTTCGGGTTATTTTTCCACTAGGGATTATTGCATGTTCATTTGTCATTTTTATTTAATCCATACTTGCGGATAAGTTACATTCATTGCGATCATTTTAAATCAATTAAAAGAAAGATATATTGAAGTTTTCAAGTTCTTTGTTTGGTTATTGATGTTTATTAGAAAGATCTAGATCTTTAGTTAGCATTTGCATTTATATAATTGAGTATATGCTAAGTTAAAGTCCCCTTCAATGTGGTCCAAATTGAGTTCAAGTCCAGTATGTCATTCAAGTTCAAGCTCCTTGTGTAGAGGAAGAGCTATAGGATTTCTGTGTAGAGGAAGCGAAAAAATAGAGAGCCATCCGACTCTCAATTTATTAACGATGGCAAAGGCGGGATGGAGGCAAGCTACGCGCGCGAAGCTATGGCCATTCAGTGCCAATTGCACATGTAATGAGTACTGTTGCGACGACGGATGCTACTCGAGCAGAGATTCAGTATGGGAAATGGTAGGATCTAATAGAGGTAAAATCTTTAAGCATTCTTTTTCTTTTATGTTGGCTTTTGCACGGAGGTCAACAAGCATAAAAGTCGGTGTATCATGTGAATAAGAATTTGTGCTGATGTGAGTCATATGGAGGGTTCGGAGTGTGCAAATCCACTCCTGCATTGGTGAGAAAATTTCGGTTAAGTTACAAACAAGTAAGCTTCGCATAAAAGTTGAGTCAATTTAACCATGTTTTTAATGAAAAAAAAAAAAAAAGAGGTGAGTACTCTTTATCATCGTGCAAGGACCACCATTTGATCTTGCATATGGTGAGTGCTTTTTCTTTTGAAACATCATTGCACTAGATATGTAAGCATGGGTCCCCAACAAATTTTTAATCAAGCCTTTTTGCCTCCTATTTTCCTTAGTACTTAAGTTAGTTGACCAATTAGCTCAGCTGACTAAAATTATTTAACTTAGTTTACATTTTATAAGAATTTGATATGCATCTTCCTACAATTTGGTTACATAAATTGGATTATTACAAGATGTAAAAATCTATAAAACCCTAATATTTTTGTTAAAAAAAAAAAAACAATTACATTGATCCTAGAATTTAATAAATTCTAACATGCATGCAATTATGATTTTCTATTTCATTAATATTGATTTACATAAGCTTCATAGCAAGCAATACAAAGTCCATACAAGTTTGTTCGCGAACTAATTTAGTTGATCTATATAATATAAACTTTAATTGATTTTTTGTATAATCTTGTGATCTTTTTCTTAAAAATTTCATATTCAAATTTATAAAATTTTACCACCTTCAATTCATTAAGTATGAAGAAGAACAATAATATAAACTATGCACATAACATTGCTAGATGTAAATGTGAAGATTTAATGAATCAAGATAGGGATATCAGATTTACTTTTGAAAGATCTTTTGATCAAAACCACAAATTATTATATACGATTAAATACAACTGTCAATTGTGTACATTTCCTTTTATACCGGGGATTAGCATTTCGTGGTTATAATGAATAAGAGGATTCTGAGAATCAAGAGAATTTTCTTGAACTTATGCGCTTTCTTGCTAAGCACAATGAAAACATAAGTAAAGTTATTTTGGATAATGCTCCTCGAAATAATAAACTAATAGCTCCATAAATATAAAAAGAAATCAAAGTAGCTGCTGTAATTGTTTCAAATGTTATAATCGATGAATTAAAAAATGATGTATTTGAAATTTTACTAGATGAATATTGGGACATATCAATTAAAGAACAAGTTGCCATTGCGTTGCATTATGTTGATACACCAGGATGTGTTATTGAATGTTTTATTTGGATTGTTCATATATGAGACGACAACTCCAACACTAAAGATGGATATTGAAGCACTTTTTGCAAAGTATGGGTTAAGTGAAGCACAACTGCGTGGACAAGGTTACGATAGAGCAAGTAATATGCAGAGTGAATTTAATAGACTAAAACATTAATCATGAAAGAAAACTATTTAGCTTAGTATGTACTTTATTTTGCACACCAACTCATTAGCATTAGTTGCTGTCACAAAAAATATATCCAAGTTGCTTCATTTAATACTATGACTAGTTTGTTAAATATAATTGGTAGTTCATTCAAAAGAAGAGATATATTAAGAGAAAATTATTATAAGAAAATTGTTGAGCAATTGAAAAGTGGAGGAGTTATGAAAGATCAATTTAAATTAAGAAATTTCTCTTCAAAGACCAGAAGAGACACGTTGGGGTTCGCACTATAATTCACTTAGTAGTTTCATTCTTCTATTTGAATCTATAATAAAGGTTCTTGAGATAGTGACATATGAGGGATCTAGTTGTAAGAAAAAAGGTGAATCATATTCCCTACTTGAATATATGCAAAGTTTTGAATTATTTTTCAATTTTTATATGATGAAGATTATATTAGGAGTTACAAATGAGTTTATTCATATAAATATTTTCATAAGATGAGAGTAAACGAGAAAACAAATCTTGCAATAAAATAGTGCGGGATTTATGTGAAAATTTAGAGGAAATCTTTAAGTAAAAATTACCTAACTTCTAACCCCTAATTAACACATGGGCTACTTTTAAGTAAAGTAGTAAGACCTGCACATTAGAGAACTTCTAAATAAACTATCCTAAATCCAAAATCCAAATCCTTAATAGCCTTATTTATAAGAACCAGGTTGTAAAACCCACCATCAGGCTACTTTCAATGAAAGTCGTAAGTCTAACTTTAGAGGAAATCTTTAACTAAAAATGACCTAACCTCTAACCCCCAATTAACACCCAGCAACTTCTAATAGAACCCATTAGTTCGACCTCTCTAGGAATCTCCAACAAAACTTATTTTTATTAAGTAGGATAATTTTTATAGTTGAAGTATAATACTAGTATTTGCAAGTATACATTTTTCCTCATGGGATCGATACTTTACTTTATTCGACATGTATACTTACATATATTAAGTGAGGTTTTTATAATTTTATATAAAAAAAATCTAAGAATTATTTAGGGATTGATAGAGCCCTAAATAATTTTCACAATTCTTTAAGTTACTCCACCGCCCCAATCAATTTTTTTGTGCCATTACTGGGGAAGAATTTGTTTTATTTATAAGTTTACAATATTGTTGAATCAATTGCATAATTAGTCATACTATATTCTTTTATTCTTTTATTTATTACTGATTGCATATCTGTGATTGCATGCTTATAAGACATAGAGAGGAGTTACATTTAAATTTTAATTATAAAATTAAGAGCCCTTTATAAAATTAGAAACACAAAAAAATTTTAAAATGGTCGACCTTGTTCAAAATTTAGATTATTTTAAACGTCTTAAGGATTTTGTAAACCCTTTAGTAAATGGAATTAACCAAAGCATAAATAAACCTCCCATCTAAGAAAATAATTTTAAATTAAAACTTGCAATCATTCAGATGGTACATAATTCTTAATTTGGGGAAACTTCCATTGAAGACCCTAACCTATATTTAGCAAGTTTCTTAACAATTAGTGTAATATTGAATTACAATAATGTTAGTGATGATGCCATTAAACTTAGATTGTTCTCATTTTCTTTAAGAGATAGGAAAAAATGTGGTTAATTTCTTTACCCCCAAGCTCTATTATCATATGGAATGAGTTGACCCATAAACTCTTAGGAAATTATTTCTCACTTTCTAAAATTACTAAGTTTAAAATGACATTACTTCTTTTACTTAGAAGGATTTTCTATTTATGAGAGTTAGGAGAGATTTAAGGAGATGCTTAGAAAGTGCCCTCAACATGCCTTACCTGATTGGTTGATAATTCAAAATTTTTATGATGGATTGATAAAATCCCTTAGAGCCATAATCAATGTTGTAGCTGGAGATTCTTGATGTTAAAGCCTTTTGAAGATGCTTATGAATTGATTGAAGAAGTGGCAACAAATAACTTCCAATGACTTGATGGTAGGGTGAATCCTAAGAGAGTGTCAGGAGTATAAGAAATTGATTCTTTATCTATTTTAATTGCATAAGTTGTATCAATATCAAAGAAGTTGAGCACTTTAGGCTTAGATTCTGATTCAACTTTACATTTGAAAGATAAAAGCTCAATGGAAGAAAATGATATCCAAGGGATTACAAATATAAATTTGATTGGAAGACAAAATAATCCATATTCAGATACATATAATTCATATTGGAGGAATCACCCAAATTTTAGTTGGTAAAAAAATAATGGTGGAAATCAAAGGAATTCTGGTCAAAAGAATTCATCCACCTTAGCCAAATAAAAAATCCAGGCAAGTCTGGCTAATAATTATAAACTTAGCATTTTTAAGGAGGCAACCCTATCTTTGAAGTTAAGTTTTGCTTAATTTTCTTCATAAAAATCTTTAAGAGAGAAGAAGGGAGTGTCGTGATGTAATACTTTAAACATTGCGGCGCCCCAACAGGCCATATTGATTAAAATATCAAAAATTTTAAACTTCCCTCCCGCTGAAATCTATAAAACCATTTAGGAAGAAGTTCACTTCTTAGTTCTTACCTACTATTGAGTAAGTATCATACTTTCTTCTCTTGGAAATAAAAAATTTAAGCAATGGGTATATTCACACGTACTTACATCATTTTATTCAAAGAACCAAAATAAAAATCATATCAATAATGTAGATTCTTTTTCACTTCTCCACATGAAAATTTATTCCATTATTACTGAGTTGAATGAATTCAAGGAGTTGCATGAAGATAATAAGAAAGACATAGTAGAAATAAGCAAGATGTATGGTGATAAAGTTTTCTTGTAGGATTTCTTTCCTGGGCAAGATGTGTTGCTATTTGATTATAAGGAAAAAACCATTGTTATGGAAAAATCAAATTAAAATGGAGTGAACCTTTCACTATCATTAAATTTTTCATAATGGTGCCATCAAGATATAGCATAAGAAAACTTTGTAAACCATCAAAGGCAATGTGTATAGATTTAAACCATGTGATTAGAGGAGTGGAGAATTTTTAAGGATGTGTATGTGATTTCTTTTATTGTTTTACTTTATTGTATTATAGAAGAGAAGAAAGTGATGGGATATATTGACTTCTATAATTATACTTGATTGAAAAAATTTTCTTTGAGAGTCATGGTAAAAAGTTGGGTGCATTGTGCACTTGTTATCTTGTAATTATGTTATGCTACGTTAATGTTATGTCCTGTTTGTGTTCAACATATATTTTATATATTTTTTATCACTCATATAAAAAATATGTGTTTGTAGTGTTTATTTATGTGTTTACTTACATATTAGTAAATTCCCTTCATGCTTAAATTATTATTATCATCCTCAAACTGTTTTTACATTCTAATAGTTTAATTAGACCTTATAAAAATAATAATTAAAAATTATAAAAAATTAGATTAATAATAAAATCCTAGATCCTAGTTTGAATGAACTCTATTTATACTTCATAGGTTGGAAAAACTAACACTTAATTCATTCAACCATTTGAGCTATTATTCTAATTTTAATTTATAAACTATACATTTATAAAATTAACTTTTAAATTATAAGATGAATAATTAGTATTAAAAATTAGATATGAGTAGATGAAAATTTGAAATTATAATTAACCTGAGGTAGAATTAATAATCTCATAAAGTCCATAAATTAAAATTATTAAGATTATATGAGATTCACAAAGTAGAAGCTGATATTCAAAATCATTAAATGTACTCAAAAAAAAAAAAAGGAAAATAACCTATAATCACAAAGTAAAAGCTGATATTCACTTCAACATTCAAAAGTTAATGATTAAATCTATAACCTATAATTTCAAATTAGATAAATTAAGAATGATTCATTAAGTTTAACAATTGGTATTTTTCTAAACTAGAAGTATAGCTTTAATTTATTTTTACTAATTCTAAACAATAATGTATTATCCTATATTTTATTAATTTTAGATTTGTATTTTTTATTTTGGTTAATCACTTAATTAGAATTATAAAGTTTTATTTACTTGAGGATAAGCAAGAGTTTAAGTTGGAGAAGATTTGATAAGTGAAAATAATATTATATTTTATGTATTAATTTATTAGTGAAAACATGTTATTTTAGTTGTGTTTGTGCAAAAAATATGATAAATGGGCACAATTTTCAAGTATGATACAACACCATGACATCGGACACAATATTGCTGTGGCACCATCTTGACATTGTTGGAGCACCCATATATGGACATGGCATTATTCAATCTCTATTTGATAGTGTCATAGTATAGGAGTCAGCACCATAAAGGTCAGTCTCTGTTTGCATAGCACCACGATGCCAAATTCTAGTGCTACCAATACAAGGGGAGTGCCACGTGGATGTCATAATGCTCAACCATCAGCAGCTCCACGGTGCTATCGTTATAACCATTCAAGCTAAGATATGTGAGCGAAGTGAGGCATCAATTCTTTAAATAGAGGGTCCATGTCAGCAAGTGGCACAGCGGAGGAAACTCTTCAGCACTATGTCATTAATTCATTTTATGGGCACCATGACACAAGTGTCTTAAATGCCGTAGCGACAGAATCTTATTTCTATATTTTCTATAAATACTTCATTTGTAATGTTAGTAGAATAGTTTAGTCACTTATTTAATTTTAGTCTTTATAGTGCTTATCATATTTTTCTTTAGGAGTAACAACTAAGTTGCAAATCTGGGCCCAACTATTATGATTTTGATGATAACACATATTATTGTTTCCTTATCACTGTTATTATTGCATATTTGTTTTGTTTCCCTGCTCGCTAATATTTTAGGTCCACAAGTCCACTAGCAAAGTCAATCAGTTCAAGATCAGGTAGACTAGGGTTGAGTATGTCTGTAATTTTAATTTCAATATACTTTTACCTTTATTGAGTCAAATCATGTATATGGTGGATATTAAGCTAAGTAACATTGCACACACACACACACACACACACACACACACACACACACACACACACACTCAAGGGGGAGAGTTAGTGAATGAGGAGAAAGATGAATTTTTAGAACTAATCATACTGGACGATCAGTTAAATAGAAAAATTATTAATTTAGGGCACCTTGTTATGAGATTGATTAACTAATCATGCTGGATGATTCATATCATATAGGATGATCATTTATGATTATAAAAAACTTCCGCCGATCATAATTTATGTAATATTTTAATATTCAAATTTTACTTTAATCATACAGTACGATATACATCATACTGAATAATTTATGATAATCATATCTAAATTGATCCTATGATTAGAGGACTAATTATGATTGATTTCTCGATTAAATCATACATAATGATCGACGATGATCCTACTGGATGACCCGAGAGATACCTAGCACGATACTTGAACATCCCACAACGTCCAAGACAAAAAATCATGATTTTTTCTTTTAATCATATAGGGCGATCATCAGGACAACCCAAGAGATGTATGGAATGATATTTAAATCATCTCCTGTTGTACTGGATGATCAATATAATAGCTTGAACTAATTGTACAGTACATTCACAAAATCGTACAAGACAATCAGTAAAAATACTTGAACTGATCGTACATGATAATGTGGTTTATACTGTCTGAAAAGAATATTTTGTACTAATCATACAAGATGATTTCACGATCATAGTAGATGATCTTTGACGATAAATTGAAATTTAGGGCTTCTTTTGGAGGCTCTCTATTTAAGCTCTCTATTTATCTTTTGTTGTTGACTTATTTTGAGAGGGAGCTTTGAGGAGGAAGAGAAGGAGAACTTTGGGAGAGAAGAAATGGAGAGATTCTTGTGAGGGGGAGTTGTGAGGGATTCACAAAGGTTACTCCAAGTAAGATTTTTATTATCTTCTTTAAGCTGCTTTCTTAATTCCTTGATAGCTATGGGGAGACATTCTTCAGCATTAGATTAAGGTTCTCTGCCTATTATATGAGGGAGTAAAAGGATTCAAGTTCTTTTCCTACTCTAGGAGGGAGTAAAAGGATTTAGGTTCTCTGCCTACCCTAGGATGGAGTAAAAGGATTTAGGTTCTTTTCCTTCACCAGGAGGGTGAAAAAGATTCAAGTTACTCTGCCTTATTGGGTTGATGGAAGAGATTTTTGTAAGGACTTTTTCGCCAGCTGTGAGGGCTAAATGAGAAATACTAAAAGGTTTAATTCAATACTCAAAGAGGGCTCCGAGGAGTGGGCGTAGGTCAAATTTGATTGAACCATTATAAAATATAATGTGTTCGTTCTTTTACTTTTCTACATTTTAATTTTCGCACTCGTTTTTGATTTTAGTGTGGTTTAAATTTTATGATTATTGTGAACTTAATATGCTTCCGCATTATGGGATGAACATATTTGCTTTAAAATATTTAAAAAGATAAAATGATTTTTCTTTTTTGCTTTAAGTAATTTTTTTTTAAAATAACAAATTCACCCCCTCTTGGTTAGCCTCGGGCTTGTTCTTAAAGGTTTAACAACCTACACGAACTTTCAAACTAAGGGAATTCAGAGAAGTACTAGATATATTTCAGTAGAGTGTTTGACTTATATTCGTGGAAGTAATTTTATAAGTCTAAGAAGTATAGAGGAATCATTGAACCCATTCGTTTATATTTTTTTTTCTTCTGTACTTTTTTTTTCTTTTATGTAATTAATGAAAATGAATTTGTTTCACTTATTATTTATGTCTATCTAAATTCTCTAGTTTTAGATTGATGGTGTAAATAGAATATAGAGTACTATTAAATTCTTTTTATCAATATTTTTTTAATGTTTTCAATATGTTAGTTCTTCATTTAATGCACATAATGGCCATATATGTAGTTAATATCAAGTGTAATATAAAGCCTAGAAATAAGAAAGCAGACACAACTAGGTATCTTGGATTGGTATGATGCAAGCATATGTATGGTGATTATCATTTATTAAATTTATAAAGATAAGTTTTTATGAAGGGTTATTAATAATACATGCTTTACTTACTCTCCTAAGATTCTCATAGGGAGACAGATTATGGGAGTTTAGAGTGATATTTAGTTTGGAAGGTTTAATCTGTTCTTTGTCTCTTCGCGCATGACTGAGCGATCGATGATGCATATGCTATAAAAAGTATCAATAAAAAAGAGAATTATTAGTACATATTGTATTTATATTCCATAAATCCAAAATAATTTATCCAAATAGTATTTAATCTAATTAGTTTTTATTTAATTAAGTGATTTAATCCCCACCAAAACTTATTTTAATTAATTAGGATAATTATTATAGTTGAAGTAGATAGTACTAGTATTTATAAGTAAATATTCTTCCTTGTGGAATTAATACTCTAATCTATCACTATATTACTTGATTTAGCACAAATATTTGCAAATATTAAGTTACATTTTTATAATTTATATAAAAAAAACTAAGAATTGTTTAGGCATTGATAGAGCCCTAAATCCTTTTAATTCTTTAGGTTACTCCATCGCCCCAATCAGAGACATAAAATTGATTAGTGATATTCATCTATTACAATCCCAAGGACGAACAGCTTGACATAAGCCTGCAATAAAATATTTAAGTTACTTAAGAAAACACTTACGAAATATAAAAGGGAATGACATACTAAAATAGCAGAAGCATTATGGGAATATCGTACTACTTATAAGATGCCAGAAAAATTCACTTCTTATTCATGATTATTAGAGCTAAAGCAGTCCTACCACTTGAAGTTGATTTTCCATCACTTTGAGTAGCTGTCCAATATGATCTAACTCAATAATAAACACTCACTTATGAATGGAAGAGGTTGATGCACTAGATGAGGTTAGACTCCAAGCTCAATAAAATTTGGAAATTTATCAGAAAATAATGTATAAATCTTTTGATCATTTAGTGCGTCCTTGGATATTGCAAGAAGGAGAATTAGTTTTTGGGGCTGAGAAGACCAATCATCCTGCATCGTAAAATTGGGGGTAAATTTTAATCTAATTGGGAAGGTATATAAAGGAGGAGTCTATCAACTGATCAATTGAATGACCATCGACCAGTACCTCCAATCATTTGTTGATTTTGAAGAAATACTACACATAAATATCTATTCAAGAAATTGCACCTAAAATTCTCTCTTAAAACATTGGACATTTTAAATATTATTTGGGTTGCACCATCCTTTATGTTGAGATCCTTAAATAAATATTTAAAATTATTAATAAAAAATTTACCTCATTATAAAAAAAATGAAACAATGATCAATGATTTCAACTAAGCATATATGATGCTTACAAAAACTAGGGGTTCGTCTCCTAAACTCACTAAAGTTTAAAGGGTTAAATGAAGTGACCTTCGAGCCTGAAAACTTCAACATTTTATGTTGGAGAAGCGCAAGTTGCTATAGCTGAAGCCTAGGGCTCAAGCGGGTGTATACAATCAGACTCAAAAAGCCCAAATTTAGCTAAGTTGCTGACAACTTTCTTTATTACGTAAGCCCTAAGGAAGGTTGAAGTGAGAGAGCCCCCATTTTATCAGCTCAATGAAAAAAGCTATCAAATCCAAAGTTTGTCTAACTTAATAAGTTAGAGCAATTCATATTCTAAAAATCTTTCTCAAATAACAAATGGACTAAGATGGAGTTGCAGAGATAAACCTTAAACTGAAGAGCCCTCAACATAATCTCTAAAGGAGACATGTGGAGATCAATAGGGTCAACTAGCGTGCAAGAAACATGGTCCTCTTTAGACGTGCAACATATTTATCGAGGACATTTATTGACCTTCACATATATTCCATGGTCAATTCGAATGAGTGCACTGACATGATATCGATTGAACAAAACATTATCAATCGACTAACTCAAAATCATGCAAATTTAGTCAAACATCAAAGATAAACAAAATGGAGTGTGTCAATATGTCTGTAATGTCAAATTTATCAAAGAAGCATTGCTAGCATGCAAAATGACGAATATAACATTATGTGGCATTGCTTGAAAGTCATTTGTTCTTGAATCAATTTTTTTCATTGCTTCCGGAACATCCAAATTAGTCAGAAAATATATGTATATTCCTGAGGCGGTAACACAAAAGCGAAACACAAATTTGCATATGCTCGATGACAATACAAATTACGAGACATGGGAAAAATGAGAAATTATATGAGAGATCATAACAAAAAATTATAAGCATGATGCCTTTTAATTTAAAGTAATAATGATAATAAATAAAAATTGAGGCATTAATATATAATTTTACTCTACTGATACAAATAAAAATTTGAATTATTCATAATTTTAATTTATCAAGTTAAATATACTCTATTACATTTATACTTAATTATCTATTATGTTTTAAATATAATCTCATATATCCTTGTAATCATTATACTTACCATGAAAATTTATAAAATAAAAAAAATGTGAGCACGAATTCACACGAGTTTATAAATACTATATGAAATTATCTAAAGTTGCACTTCCACTTCAGCTAGTTTATTTAAATATTCATTTCAGTTTAAATATATCCATAATATTTACTAATTCCTTTTATGCATGACAGAGGTTATCTCTTACGGCCACGTACTTTTCCTCCAATAACCATGTTGCAAAATTTTAAGAGTTCTTAATATTATTTACATCTCTGACAAACCCAAAATAAAAAATTCACCTACCACTCATCTTAAGTATGCAAATAATTAATTTTAAATTCTTTAAAAAAATTCACATGCTACTACTATATATTAGGTACTTTGTATCTACTTAATGTTTAGCCTTAATCGAAAATTTTCTCTCATCAGTGAGAGGGGTAATTAATCATAGGTGCTTGCACCTATATAAAAGCTAGAATTAGATTATAAAGTTCTCACAAAATGAGGATGAAATCTCTTAGGAATGCTTTATCTAAAATCCAAATTTAATCTGCCTTCTAAATATTTCACACGAAATACTATTAAAACTCTCCTGAAAGAGGAAAGGCCGGAGAGCAAATTTTCAAAGCCCTCAACATAATGATATATATGAGATAGATGTACTAATACGTTAACTAATATAATTATATACATAAGATACAGGTGTTGACACATTGACATATATAATTATAAGAGATAATTATTAGAATAGGTATGAAATTATAATTCTAATATGATGATTTAATTATATTTGCACACATGATACAAAAGAATAAGCATAGAATGCTACTAATTTAGCATAATATTGGATTTTATGATCAATTGATAACAGCATCCATATTTGACATACATTCCTTGCAGTGAATGTTGTTGTAGATTTCATATGACTTAATAAGTTGTACATTCAATCTGTTAATTTGTATATTTAAGTGAAGTACAAAAGCACCAGCGGAGTAGGCTAAGAGAGTAATTGTAATTACATGTACTACTTCTTTGTGATGGATAGATTTTTTTTTATCATGATGATTGAATATATTTTGATAGATGAATAATAAATCATGATTACTGAATATATATTTTGAGATGAATAGATATAAATGTTTCTATATTTTGGATAATGTTTAGTTTTATGTGTTGATGGATTTTAATGACTCGATGTATCAATTAAATGATAAAAAAATCTTTATAATAAAAGATTATAGATAAATGATTGGTCATGCACTTGACATGATTTGATTCATTAGAGTGCATGGGTTGTATTGGGTTGAGTCGTGACAAAGAGAATACTGAAGAAGTGATTGTATATTTTTATACTCTAAATTGCTCATGATAAGCTTGAGTCAACCTAATTGATGAAAAGATGCTGATATCAAGATTTATTAGAATGGAACATACCAATCAGTAGTTACATGTTGGCTCATCTTATATATGTAAAATTTTAATGTATATCTCACCTAATTAACGATATATAATTGGCATCTCTCTTTTTTATGATAAGATTTTATTAGATCATATTATGTCATTCATGTATTTATCTTTTAATGTAATTCTTTTTATATCTTATTGCCTTTATGAGAGGCTGAACCCTTAAGTGCCCAGGGGGACAATTGAGGCCCCCCCCCCCCCCACCCCCCACCTTTCAAGAATTTGTTTATTACATGGCGCTGCCCCCTGGACTCCCGACACATTGTGTAGAGGTGTTATCTAATTTTTGTTTAAGAATAATTGTCATTATATAAGATGTTGGTGATATTTTTAAAATATATTATATATTAAAGTACAAATAATCATTAGTCCCTAAAATTATATATATATATATATATATATATATATATATATATATATATATATATATATGAAAAAAAATCACTATATTTTTACTTATAAGTTTGTCTCCTATGAAAATTAAGGTTGATTCCACCCCTAACCTCTACACACACAACAAATTCTTTGTCATAGCCTTTTAACTTTCAAGTAATACAATCACAATGATTCTCTCATATTCTCTAGCTCCCACCCTCTCTCTTTCTAATTTACTATTTTTGTTGTCAATCTTGCGAGTTAAGCTTGAATTTAGATTCAGCTTAACTTTTTATCATAAATAAATTTAGATTCAGCTTAACTTTTTATCGTGCCAATATATCAACTTCTTTATTTTTTTTTAAATTATAAACAGAGGCACAAAGATTAAGAAATAGATAGGACCTCATCAACCTTTTGATCATGATTCCCTTCAACTTAATTTTTTTTTTTTTTTGAAATGAGTACAATATAGATTACTCATATATTATAGTCATTTCGACATAAATTCAATCGTTATGCGATCAACAAAGTCCAAATTTTAGTTTATATATCTTATATAAATTTATTCTTATATAAAAATCCCCTAGACATGTTGCAGTGGCAGCGCGCCAAAATTGATGGAGTTCCTCTACAAAGAAGAGATTATTAACTGTTAATAATATATTATATTTGCCTTTCATGTCGGAGTTGCTCAGTTTTTATTTTATTTTATTTTATTTTTTATTTTTAAATTTTGGGATGCTGGAGTCGTTGAAACGAAACTTTGGCGCTTTGAGAGCTTGAGAGGTTTTGCTCTGCTAGGGTTTTGCGAAGCCTTGGCGGCATTGGTTCTCTACTTCGTTCCTCCGGCCGTTTGGCCGGGATGGCTCTCCCCTCTAACGATTTCCCTCCTCTCATGGGTTCCTCTCTGCTTGGGGCTTCTCCTCAACTTCCACCTCTCTCTTATGCAAGCAATCTCGCTGCTTCCCCCTCTCCTCGTGAAGAATGGCTGATGTCCTATGTCAAACCGGCTAAAAAGCTTTCTTTTGCTTCGAATGATCATACCGAAGGGAAATCACTGTGGAATCTGTCCCTAGTTGGATACTCCCTTGGCCCTCGACCTTATTATGAACGACTTTTGGCGTCCATGGAAAAGGTGTGGAAGCTTAAGGGAGCTCTTTCTCTTCTGTACCTTGCCGACGATTATTACTTCTGAAGTTCACTGATGTTGAGGACTACGACATGGTGTGGTCGGGGGGTCCGTGGTTTTTGCTCGGAAGGCCCTTCATCCTGCAGCGTTGGAACCCGAAGTTCCAGCCGAAGAGAGATGAGTCTGCTTCTATTCCTTTGTGGATTAAGGTCCTAAATCTTCCTCTTGCCCTTTGGACTCCAGGTATATCGAAAATTGCTAGTTATGTTGGCGAACCGCTTTATGTTGATACGCTGACTGCTAAAAGAACTAGGCTCACCTTCGCTAGAATTTGTGTTAAAGTTGACAAAAATTCTGTTATACCGGAAGAAATATCTCTGGAAATTGACGGAGAGGATTTGAACCTTACAGTGGTGTATGACTGGAAGCCTACCAAATGCGAGGGCTGTGGATCCCTCGTTCACCCCTTTGCTCTTTGTCCCAAAAATCCAGCTCCTAAATCGTCTCTTCCTCCTAAGCCTGTTTTCAGGGGTAGGAGTAAAACCATAAACCCCTCTAAGCTTCCCAGGCCACCTACTCGTGCCCCGACGTCTACGCCTCTAAATCCACCTATAAACTCTGCTTCTTCTGACCCGGCAGAACCTCCATTCTTGCTGGAATTGCTGTTTCTCCTAAGGCCGTTGATAGGACCCTGTCTCCAGCTACGGGCTCTAAACTATTACCGTCTAATTCTATCCCCAATCCTTCACTGCCCAATCTCAACCTCCCGCAGACGAACTCTTCTTTGTCAACTTTTCACAGTAATTATTTAAAGCTGTTGCTGCCACAGGTTACTCTTGCCAATAGTTTTGGCTCGCTTCCTGTAGACGATCCGATGGATGAGGATATCCTTGTGGAAAATCTAGTTGGAAACTCTATTGAGGAGGAGGAGATCTCCTCGTCCACCAAAATTGATGAGGTTCGTCAACCTGCATTGACTAATCTCAAAAGCTCCCCCTCAACTTCTTCTTCTGCAAAGATTTTTGCAGAGTCTAAATCGCCAGCCAAGAAAGGGAAAAGGAAAGCCAAGACGGCCAAGAAGGCCAAACCTCACAAATAATCATGTCCATGCCTCCTATTGTTTCCTGGAATGTCTGGGGATTTAACAATCCCTTCAAAGTCTAGTATTGCAAAGACCTCATTGCCCTCCACAACATTAACCTTCTCTGTGGGTTGGAGGATAAAATAAATCATCTTCAGTTTCTAACTCTTGGTTTTCCTTCTCTCACTCCTTGTTTGAGAATGAGAACTATTGTGATAATTTTAACCATTCTATGCCGGGTAGAATTTGGGTTAAGTGGGATGCTGCTCATGTGTCTTTAACTCCGTCCTTCTCTTCTTCTCAACTCATCCACGGGCTTGTAGGAATTGGCTCTTTGCCCCCCTTCTACCTGTCTGTGGTTTATGGGGCCAATACCTTGGAATGAAGGAAAGTGTTGTGGAAAGATCTCCTTGATCTTTCCTCTAATTTGGATATCCCGTGGATCATTATGGGAGACTTCAATTGTTATAGGTTTGATAGTGAAAAAGCTGGTGGCATTCCTTTGTCTAATGATAGATTGGGGGAATTAAATAACTATGTGTTTGATTCTGGGGTCCAGGACCTTGCCTCTGTGGGGCTTTTTTACACTTGGTTTAATCAAAGGAGTGATTCTCCTATTCATATCAAACTTGACAGAATGTTGGTTAATTCTACTTTCTTAGATGCTTTTCTGACTGCCTTTTATAAAGTTGATTCCTTCTCGGGCTCTGATCATGCACCATTGATCCTTAATGCATATCTTTTCAGAAGAACTGCTTCTAGGTTAATGTTCAGGGATTTTTGGACCAAGATTGATGAATTTTGGGATTTGACCCAAAGGGCTTTTGAAAGGAATATTAGTGCTAGCCCAATTGCTTCTTTCTATGATTGCTTGAGATCTCTCAAAGGTGACATTCGTAGGAGAAACTGGTACTCCTCTAACAGCATCTCCAACTACATTCTTGAGCTTAAAAATTCTCAACTTGCTTGTCTTACTTATATTCAAAGAGATCCTTTAAACCCTGCTTTAAATTCACATCTCAAGGCTACTAGTGACAAGCTAGCTCTCTTTAAATCTGCATGGTACTCCTGGATTTCTCAAAGGGCTAAAGCCTACTGGCTTTCTCAAGGGGAGGACGATCTTGGTTTTCTTTATGCCAAGATTAAATCAAGGAAGAATAGGAATGTTATCAAAGAGTTATCTACTCCTTTTGGGTTACTTTCTTCTCATGCTGATATGACCAAGGCTCTTATTAATCATTTCAAGATTCTCTTTAATGCTCCCACCCTGATTTTGGAAAATTCTTATAACATACCTGTTGGTAAGTTGGCTCCTTCCCACCTTACAGAGGGTCTTGTGGTTCCGGTTACTAATGAGGAGATCAAGAGGGTGGTGTTTGCGGGGGTCCCTTCCTCTACACCTAGACCGGATGGCTTCTCCTTTGGCTTTTATCAAAACACTTGGCATTTATCTGGTTTTATTTTATGCAGAGTGGTTAAATACTTCTTCTCCATGGGACATATGCCTAGAGGGGCTAAAGCCACTGCCATTACTCTTATTCCTAAGGGTACTCACTCCAACTCAATCTCTGATTTTCGTCCCATCTCCTTATGCAATGTATTCTATAAAATTGTGGCCAAAATTTTAGCAAATAGGATGAAAGTCATCCTTCCCTTCATTATTCATGATAGCCAAACTGGTTTCATTGCTAAGAGATGCTCTACTGACAACATTATCCTTGCTTCTGAGTTGTTGAGAGAATTTAAAGGGAATAAACATTATTTTTGTGCTAAGCTTGACATTAGAAAAGCTTTCGATTCTGTTTCTCGTACCTTCTTGATTAACAGACTTAAGCAGAAGGGGTTTCCTGATATTTTTATTTCCTGGATCAATGGGTGCATTTTTGATGTTTTCTTTTCTATCTGTCTGAATGGTACTTTGGAGGGGTTTTTCAAATCTTCTTCAGGGCTGAGGCAAGGCTACCCTCTTTCTGTCCTCCTTTTCTGCATTGTTATGGATGCACTTTCCTCCTCTTTGGATTGTAGGGAGAACAACTCTTTTATGAGGATGCAGAATCATAATTTTAGTACTAGCCACCTTATGTATGCAGACGACCTTTTGGTTTTTGGTGTTGCTACTATGGAGAATGCAAGGTCTCTTAATGAGGTTCTACTTTCCTTTTCTAAGGCGTCGGGACTGAACATAAATCCTAATAAAAGTAGCATGCTTTTCTCTAAGAATTCTACTTTTGATCAGCAGATCTCGGCTTGCCTTGGGATTTCTCAAGTGGACTGCACTCTCACTTATTTGGGGATCCCTATCTCCACTTACAATCTCAAATTTTCTCACTTCCAACCCCTACTAAGTAGGATTTCTACTCTACTTGAGGGTTGGAAAGTTAAATTTCTTTCTTTTGTAGGTAGAGTGCAATATCTTACATTCACTATTGCTAGTACGATTGCGTACTGGATTCGGGGAGCTATTATACTTAAAGCTTATTGTAAATTCATATCTATAATTTGCTCTATGTTTCTTTTCTTTAGGAATATCAGGGATAAGAAAATGCATCTTATTTCTTGGAGGTCGGTGACTATGCCTAAAAACAAAGGGGGTCTTGGGCTGCCTTTTTTTGACTCTCTTTATCACAATATGGATTGCTCCTTTATATTTAGAATGTACAATTTTGAGACTTTAATTGGTTCCTAGTTTAGGGAGAAATTTGACTCCCCTTGGAAATTGCCTCCCACTTCTGCATCGAAATTTTGGATTTTTTTTGGTAAAACTGCTATTGCCATGAAATCTGCTGTTACTCTCTCTGTTCACCAAAATAGTAATCTCTCTTTCCTTTGGGACCCGTGGTGTAACAAGAGCTCGGTTGCTGAATTGATTGATTATAATTTGAATTCCCATCTGTGGAATGGGATTTTATCTCTAACAACCGTTGGTTCTTCCTGATTTCATCCCTGATACTGTTAAGCTCTCCATTAACAATACTGTTATTAGTGGTGAGGGCCCTGCGCTGGCCTGGACTGGTTCTGCAATTCTTTCTAACAAGACATTCTCTGCTTTTTTTTTTTCATTCCAATTTAGAGGATGCCCCTTGGTTTAATTTCATATGGTATAAAGGCTACGCCTTGCGTTATGCCTCTTACACTTGGATGGCTGTTAAAGGCAAATTAAAGATGGCTGACATTCTTAATTTGAGGGGCATTCAGGTTAACCCCTATTGCTCCTTCTGTCTTGGCAACTTGGAATCTCACTCTCATGTTTATTTTGAATGTGATTTCTCATTCCTTTTACTCGCGGCTCTTTTTCCTGATATGGTTAAATTCTACTTGAGGCCGAATCTTTTACAAGTTTTTGATTTTTTTGGGAGCTATCAGAATTATACCAATGTTGATAAAAATTTCTGTTATTTTACTGTGGCTGTTTTGGTGTATTTCCTGTGGAGAGAAAGAAACAATATACGGTATTCTGGTGTTTGGAGAAGGCCTGATGAGCGTAAAAGAGTTATTATACATGCTATTTGTGCTAAGGCTAGAAATTGGAGGCATTATGATTTGCTCAAAGAACATTTTGGTGAAATTCTAGGTTGATCAACTGGATTTGGTATGCTGGGGCTTATTCTGGAAGGTGGCGTTTATCTATTCTAAGCAATTTTTGATCCCTAATTGGGATGTTTTTGGTTGATGTTGGGCAGAATTTGATTATTCTGGAAATTTTTGGCATCTCCGTTTTGATTATCAATTGGCTGGAGCTTTGGTAGTTTTTCTTCCGCAGTCTCTCCAGGTGCTGCTTCGGATGGATGCTTGCAGAAATGGGATGATGATGTGCCAGATCTACATCTTTGTTGCATCCTTGGACGGTCATTTGGCAACCAGGATTGCATCATTTGGGCACTGTGATGGTTCTCTCTTTGGCTATGGTGGCTTCGTGGGCAACCAATGTCTCTGTTGGCTCTGTGGGTTTTTTTAATGATATGGGCTTTGATGCCTTCTTGATGTAGATCTATTTTCCTGAGTCTTTTATTTCTGCAAATTTTATTTTCTTTTGGGTGGTATAGTTTTCTATACTTGTAATTTCTTTTACTTGTAACCTTTGGTGATTAATTTAAGGGCTTTGCCCCCATTTTTCTCAAAAAAAACTTTTGGGATGCTGGCGTTTATGTGTGCTAGGAATTGATGACTAGGGTTGCGTCAAATGACCGTAATGACTTCGCGGATTTTCACGGTTAGAGTTGAAATATTGTTATAAATTGGGTCCAGCCGCAAACCTTTCTCTCAGACCAAAGCGTCTTCCATTTTCGGATTTTCCGTCCAAAGCGTTCTTTACCCGTTCAATACCAAATCAGACCTTGCGCCTCTTCTGTATGCAGCTGTTTAATTTCAAGATGGCAATCTTCCTTCTACTTCTTGCGTTGGCTCAATTTTTTGAGTTTTTCGGGGTTAGCTGGGATGCTCTTGGCCAATGCCTCCAGTCTGAGAGCTCAGCGCTTCTCCACCTCAAGCAAGGCTTTATCATTGGTCAGCTTGATACATGGTTGTCAGGAACAGACTGTTGCGTTTGGGAGGGTGTGACATGTGACGAATCGAGACGGGTAGTAGGACTTGACCTAAGCGATCGATCCATCACTGGTGCGATCAATCCTAGCCTCTTTAATCTCACATCTTTACGCACACTCAATTTTGCTTATAACCAGTTTGACAGAATGCCCATTCCAGATTTTGGGTGGGACGAGCTTGCAAATCTTTCAAGTCTCAACCTTTCCCATGCCGGATTTGTTGGGAAGGTTCCTGCTACTATCTCTTACCTAAAAAAATTGACTTCCCTTGACCTCTCTGTAAGTTCAGGGGTTTCTCTCACTGCTAATCCAACATTTTTGCGAAACATGAGCAGTTTGAGGGAACTTTATCTTAACTATGTTGATCTCTCAGCATCCGGGGATGAATGGTGCGATGCTTTGGTTAATTCCACCCACCTACTTGAGACACTACACATGAACAAGTGTTCCCTCTTCGGCACGAGTTGTTCATCTCTTTACATGCTCCCTATTTTATCTGTTATAACGCTTGCTGGCAATTATTTAGACTCTAGCATCCTTGATTCATTTGTTAATTTTACTTCTTTATCTGAGCTTCAAGTTCAAGAAAATGGATTCAAAGGGTTTTTTCCTAAGCAAATCTTTCAGCTAAGAAACTTGAAGTATCTTGATATCTCTGACAATCCGATGCTTTCTGGCTCTCTTCCAAATTTTTCAAAGGAAAATAATTTAGAATTTTTGGTGCTTTCTAGTACCAATTTCTCTGGAAATTTACCTAGTACAATAGGAAACCTCAAATTTTTGATAGATTTAGATCTCTCAAGCTGTCAATTCTCTGGTATAATACCACATTCGATTGGGAATCTATCAGAACTAGTGAACTTATTTTTATCATATAATAATAACCTACATGGGGTAGTTCCAAGGTCCTTATTTCAAATATCAGGGCTTGTTTCACTTTCACTTGCTTCAAATAATTTCATTGGAGTCGTGGAGTTGGAGTTAATCAAGAATCTCAAGAATCTCTTATATTTGGACCTCTCAAATAGTGGATTTTCTTTAAGTTCATGGGATGGAGATGACGGATCAACATATACTTCCTTTCCCATTATGTTTGTTTTGGGATTAGCTGGTTGCAATCTGACTAAGATCCCTGCATTCATAAAATTTCAATATCAGATGTATAGCCTAGACCTCTCAAATAATAAAATTCATGGGAAAATACCGAATTGGTTATGGAGCATTAGTGAACCAAATAACTTCTTAGATGTAAATTGGTTCTTTTCTCTTGCAAACAATAACCTAATTGGAGAAATCTCACCATCAATTTGTAACTTGACTAAACTTTGGCTACTTGATTTATCTATGAATGAGATATCTGGTTCTATTCCACCATGTTTATTTGAAGAAGCAAATAATCTCCATGTGCTTAATCTAAGAAAAAATAAACTTCATGGAGCCATTCCTGATGGAATTAGTCCAAAATGTGAGTTGCAAACTATAATTCTCAGAGACAACCATTTGAATGGACTACTTCCTAGGTCTCTATCTAATTGTCGATCACTTGAGGTTCTGGACGTGAGTAACAACAATATGAAAGACACATTTCCATATTGGTTGGGAAATATGTCCTCACTAAGGGTCCTTGTCCTAAGTTCTAACAAATTTCATGGGCCTGTTTTTCTTCTTGATGGAAAACATGAAACAAATTATACATTCTCCGAGCTACATGTTTTTGACATCTCATCCAACAACTTTGGTGGCAAATTATATGGAGAGTGCCTCCTTAATTTAAAGTCAATTATGACAAATAGATCAATCACAACAAATGTTTTAGAAAATAATATGATGGGACATTATTATGATTTTGATGTACTCACCATCATGAACAAGGGGCAACTAATGACACTCCAAAAATTTTGGAAGATGGTAAAGTCAATAGATTTTTCCAACAATCATTTTGAAGGAGAGATACCTTCAGCAATCGGCCAACTTATATATCTCCAAGTGCTCAACATGTCACATAACTACTTGACAGGTATAATTCCTCAACAATTAGGAAATTTGCCACAGCTTGAGTCATTGGATCTCTCAATTAATAGCCTTACTGGTAAGATCCCGCATGAATTGGTTTCTTTGCATTTCTTATCTTATTTGAACCTCTCCTTCAATAAGTTGGTAGGAAAAATTCCATTAGAAGGTCAATTCTCAACCTTCTCAAACACTTCATTTGAAGGAAATGCAGGACTATATGGGTTTACTTATAATACATCGGTTCTAGGGGTGAGTAATACAATGCCATCACCTTTAGGTTTGGGTGGCATAGCTCATAAGAATGGAAGTTATATGATTGTATTGGGACTATTATTTGGTGTGGGATTTGGAGGTTTCATGGCAATCGTTGTGGTGTTTGATGTCATGTGTTGTAACAAAAATAAGAGGAGCAGAAGCAAATTGCACGTTCATGGGTATCATATATGAAAGTCCCTTTATAAAAGGATTTCAGGCATATGATTTTTTAGTTTTCATAGTTGTATACCTACTTAAAAATTGGAATTAATATATGTTGTTATTCAAAATTTTTCATTGATAGAATTATACAGTTGGTGTTTTTATTTTATTAATGTAAACATTTATGAGTTTTCTAATCTCAATTTCATGGTGTCTATGAAGGAGTTTTTTAATATTTTATTTCCTATGTTCAGTTCTACTTACCTAGCTAATGATTGTTAGATTTATGATCATAGTTTTAGGAGTAAAGGTGTATTTTAGTAGTTGGATCAATAAGCTTTGTTCATAATATTGCGCAATGCTCCTTATCTCTTTAGTTTTTTTTTATGTGTTATTCACACTTCTTAAGAGGTTAATACTTCTTTTAATTTTGTTTTTTATGCTCTTAGGAAGAGAGATTATAGTTATTTGAAGTGTCTAAATAGTGAAAATTCCTGAGGTTTCTTAAACCTTTATGAACTACCATGAGGCTAACCAAGAGAGGGGGGGGGGGGGGGGTGTGAATTGATCATTTTAAAAATTTCTTAAGGAAAAAAGAAAATCTTTTTTAATATTTTAAAATAAATAATTTTATCCCATAATGCAGAAGCAAACTAATTTCAAAATAATTAAATCAGAGATTTAAAACATAGAACAAATTATAGAAAAATATATAAATTAAAAATGGTAAAATAAATAGAAAGAACACATCAGAATTATAGTGGTTCGGTTAACTTGACCTACATCCACCTCTAGAAACCTCTTTTTTAGGTATTGCACTAAAAGTAGTGTTTCTCCTTTTGCCCCCACAGCAAGGCAGAGAAGTCCTTACAAAATATTTCCACCGACCCGATGAGGCAGAGTACCTTGATTCCTTTTCCCTCGTGAAGTAGTCATAGAATCTGAAAATACTTTTACTCCCTCCTGGAGTAGGCAGAGAACCCTAGACCTGATGCTGATGAAATACTTCCCAAAGCCACCAAGGAACTAAGGAAGAAGCTTGAAGAAGATGGTAGAAACCTTGCTTAGAGCAACCTTTGTGAAACCCTCATAACTCCCCCTCACAAGGATCTCTCTCTTAAAGCTCTATTCTCTTCCTTCTCTAAGCTCTCTCTCAGGTCAACTCAATAGTAAAAGATTTTCTAATAAGAGTATTAGAAATCCTTAAATAGTGGGCTTAAAAAAATCCTAAATTACAAGAAATCTGTATTCTGTTCGTACAATATGATACACACATCATACCATAAGATCAGTGTAATTCAGACTTGTACATCAAGATCATTCAGATGAGTTATTTGACTTTTATAACATTTTGTACAATACGTTCAAAACATCATATGGTATGAACTATAGAAATTCCTTCTGTTCATTTGGGAAGATCCTTGGGACAACCAACTTTGTACACTATCGATCGTCTAGGATTATGGACATCATACAATATGATTAGTACAAAAATCATAGATCTCATTTGGTACTCTTTGGGATGACCAATTTTGTACACAGGTAATCATACAATACAAACTGTATCATACGGTATGATTGTTCATAATAAGTATCCATGATTTGGTTGCCTAATATCAAGAGATTAATTAAGAAAGATTTTAAAAAGGGTATACAGTATGGACCAAATCATATTTTATGATCAGCATATAATTAGTATCTTTTTTAACCTTTGTCGGCTAGGATTTTGATAGAGCACAATAGATCATATAGTATGAATCAAAAGCGTACATCATGATACATGGTGATACAGTACGAAGCCAAAATTGTATAGTATGATGTACTAGAAAGCTCTCTAAAAAAAAACAAATTTGTCTACCCCTTTATGTGTGCAAGGATACTCAGCAATGATATCCATCCAATGATATGACACAAGAAAGGAAAAAATACAGAATAAAATGAAAACTGAATGTAACCCTAGTCTACCCAGTCTTGAGCTGATCAAAATTGCAAGTGAACAGTGGACTCATTTTCTAAAATGTTAGTACTCACAAATTTAAAATAAAATATCATAAAAATAGGAGAAAGCAATAACATACACTATAATGTTTGTTATCATCAAGATCAAAGTGCTTCAATCAGGTTTGCAACAATCTTCCCCTTTTTAATGATAGTAAACATTATTATTTTTGGTTTTTCAAAAAGTTATTTTCGTCTAAACTCCCCCTTAGTTGAAAATTAATTATAATAAAAAAGGAGTGTAACTTTTTATATTTTAAATAATATGCAAACAAAAAATAACAACAAACAACAAAATACCACTCCCCCTTTTAACATCACAAAAAGGGAAAAATAGTACAAAGAAAAAATAGAAATAAGAAATGCATGAAACAAATAGACTCAAAATGACTAATAAGTCAAGGTAAAGAGAAAAAAACATCTCATACATGAGAACTCTTGTGGGCTTTCCCCAAAGTGTAATAAAGTTACTCTATAAACATAAAAAACCAAATAAGATAAGTGTTGGCTTTATTGCAACTAATGGATTTAGATTCCAGAATTTATTGTCACAACTTGACTCGATATCACACATGTCATACTGCATCCGATTGTGGCAAGACTAACCCCAGGATTTGGCTGGAGAAGTCTCGAAGCGAAACTTCAAATTTATATACTACATAGAGCCACTGTTGAATGCAATATAAGGCGGAAGACTACTGAATCTCAACATAACTTTTTATGTATTATTATATCATCCAGAACTTATTTAATTTGAAATCTTTATACAAATGTGCTTAGAAACAGAGAGCACACAAAAATAAAAGCCAAGCTTGCAAAAGTTAGAACTACTAAAACATACATGTAGTATAGATCATAGTCTACTATCCCAACTACTCAGCTCGCTCCTTACCTTTCCTGAGCCAAAAAATAAAAGCAAAAGTAGGAATGAGCTAACATAACTCAGTAGGCTATCATAGCCTCAAATAGAAATCAATAACCAAAGTATAAAGAACTGAGAATATTATGCTGAATCATATACTTAAATTAAATATAAATAAATAAATACTAAAATAAATTGAATTATAAGTAAACACTTTATAACATAATCCCACCTCGATAGCCTATTAGCTCTAACATAACAACACTTATGTAATAGAATCTCACAAGCATAACAGAATCCCACTTCTATCACCCAGTGACATCAGCATAACAGAATCCCACCTCAATCACCACTAGCACCGGCATAACATAATCTCACCTTGGTCACCCATTGGCATTGGCATAATAAAAACCCATCTTGGTTTCCCACTGGTGCTGGCATAATGAAATCTCACCTTGGTTGCCCATTGGCACCAGCGTAATGAAATCCGACCTCGGCTACCCATTAGCGTCATCATCACATCACAACACTTTACAAAATACTTTTAAATGCATTTCATTAATTAAAGCATAATTGGACTGAATTCAAAAATTGCCAAATTGTCCCAACGGTAGACAACAAGAATACTACTAAGTAAAAATTCATAATTTTCAAACATAACTTAATTACCACAAATTATGTAAAACATTATTCTAAAGCTTTAATTAAACTGAAGCATTATTTTAAGATATTAAAATAAATTTTTTAGTAAGAAAAAATTATTATTTTTTCAAAATTACCCTTATTGCAGGCTAAAATATACGTGACGATAAAATTAAAATTCTGCATCATAGATTTGTATGAATACCAACTCACACACAGAGAATATAAGATGTTTTTACGTGGAAAACCTTGTAAAGGGGAAAAACCACGGGGCCTGGCCCAGTCTAAAATGATTCCACTAGTGTTTGGGTAGATTACAATGAGCTGACTCATTCCTGAGGGCAATCAAATTATAAATGTCAATCATTTGGTTGAAATCTAATGACAAACAGGGATGAAATTATAGTGTCACTTGGTGGACTGGCAGAAGTCTAGTGCTACTTGAAAATTTGGGCGTCAATTGATAGTCTGGCATTGGTTTGGCAGAACTTCAAGGTCGGGCGATGGTCCAGGGGAAGTCCATCATTAAATGGTGGTTTGACAGAATTCTAGATATCAAGTAATGGTATGGTAGAACTTTGGGTTTATTCTGGGTATCAAATGGTTGTCTAGTAGAACTCTGGGCCTCAGGTGGTGGTCTGATAGAACTTTGGGCCTTAGGTGGTGGTCTGGCAAAACTTCGGGCCCAGGTGGTGGTCAGGCAGAAGTTTGGGCCTTAGGTGATAGTCTAGTGGAGCTCAGGGCCTCAAGTGAACGTCTGGTGGAGGTGAGGGCCTCAAGTGGTGGTCCAGCAAAACTGAGGGCCTCAGTGGTGGTCCTGTGGAGGCCCTGAGGCCCATCACTTGAGGCCCTGAGGCCCACCTATGTAGTTAGGGCACCTCATGATGCACGCTTGCTTGGAATGTATTGATATAGTATTTGATATACTCATGCTATACACATAACACATATTTTGGTGCATTTGCATAACATGTTTATATGCTTTTAATTTTCATTTTCTTTTATTTTTAAATGATATCACTCTTTTTGATGTAATGACACTCTTTTTGAGGTGATAACATGCTTCTTGAGAATGTTGTATGGCTTTTGAGACTGCAATGCTCTTCTTGAGGTTGTAACATACTTCTTAGGATTTTTGATTGCTTCCTGAGGCTGATGTGCACTTCTTGAGATGATGCCTCATTTTTTAAGGCAATAGTATGCATCTTGAGACTATTCCATGCTTCCTTGAGATTGTTGTGTGCTTCTCAAGGCTATTATAAACTTCTCAAAGTAGAACAATTTGTTAGGTTATCATATGGTTTTTGAGTTAGTGGCACATTCTTAAGGTTATCACATGCTTCTCGAATTGCTCATGCTTCTTGTGGTTGTGCTCTTAAGTTTGAAAAATTATATTTTTTATGCTTGTGAATTTAAAATATTCAAATTTAATTATTTGTGTGGATAAATATTGTTAGAATGCACGCAACATTTTATATTTAAGAGTAATGCATGAAGTTGGCTTTTATGCATTTTGTAAATTTATTTTTATAGTTATATAATTTGAAGATTGAGCTAGATTTAGAAAAATTATATTCTTGCCATTAGGTGAACTGTCTCATTCACCAAATGTCCAATAATATTACTTGTAGTCAATCTGACGTGTTTGTTATAAGTCTCTTGTAAGCCCATTTTTCAGTCTATGCATTTGATTTTATTTTGTAAATTCTATTTAATTATTTTTTATTTAAGTATGTTATTTTAAGTCTGATTATTTGTTGGTCTTATCAAAACTTAATTTTGATATCTTCACAACATCTCCCTTACAT
This sequence comes from Dendrobium officinale, assembly GCA_019514585.1. NCBI lineage: Eukaryota > Viridiplantae > Streptophyta > Magnoliopsida > Asparagales > Orchidaceae > Dendrobium > Dendrobium officinale. The sequence continues at coordinate 36,180 of JACXSL010000196.1, forward strand.
TGGAGAATTTTTGAGTAGTCTAATTATAATAGATTATGTTAAGAAATAATTACATACTCGGCGAATGTAAGACACCGCAATCATGTTCTTTAATACTACCATGAAAAGAAATGTGTGAATAGATCTTGATCATCTACATAAGAAAAATGAAGAATTTCTTTGTCGTGTTACAATAAAATGAAAAATAAAATCAAGAAAAATATAATATAAGACAATGAAAGCAAAAGCATAAAACATGTAAATAGAAATAGACATAACAAAAATAAAAAGGCCAGAAATAGAAAATGTCAATTTCTAACATGAATATTGATCACACCTAATCTGGTTCTTAAAGTGCTAAATGTCTCAAAAGCCAATGGTTTTGTAAAGATATCAGCAAGTTGATTTTCGGTGGCTACATGGTATAGCTTTATTTCCTTTAGTAATATGGTCTCTAATGAAATGGTGTCTTATGTCTATATGTTTGATCATGGAGTATTGGAATATATTCTTTGAAATGTAGATGACACTAGTGTTATCACATAGGATTGTAATTATGCTAACATGTAGTCTTAAATCAAGAATTTTTTACTATAACCAAAGGACCTGAGCCACAAACCTTCCTAATGCTATGTACTCAACTTCAATAGTGCATAGGGCAACTGATTTTTATTTTTTACTGGACTAGGAGGCTACAGACTATCCTATGAATTGACATATTCCAGAAGTGCTTTACCTATCAACTCAACATCCTATAAAATCTGAATAAGAACATCCTATGATTTCAAAGGAGGTGCTATGGCTAGTATACTAGATTCATAAGTCTTGGGTTTCTAAGAGATATCTAAGAATTCTCTTAACAACAATCTAGTGGAACTCTTTTGGATCATCCTGAAATCTTATATAGAGACAAAAACTAAACATAATATTATGTCTACTAGCAGTCAAGTAAAGAAGTGATCTAATTATTCCTGTATTTCTTTTTATCAACAAATTTTTTATTTGATCTTTATTTAACTGAACAGTGGAACTCATGGGTGTGTTGTTGGGCTTGACTTTATCTATTTCATATTTCTTAAGGATGTCCTTAATTTATTTTTATTGACTAAGAAAAGTTCCATCATCCTTCTGCCTTATGCTAAATCTAAGAAAGTAGGCCAGTTCTCTCATCAGACTCATCTCAAACTCCTTACTCATTATTTTTAAAAATTTATCACAAAAGCTATTATTATAGGATCCAAATAAAATATCATCAATATAAATTTAGATAATGAGTAGTTCATCTCCAATAATTTAAAAAAAAGGGTGATGTCTACGCTCCCCTTAACAAAGGTTCTGTCTAGTAGGAATGTGCTTAGCTTTTCATACCATGTATTGGGTACTTATTTTAGTTCATATAATACCATTTTTTTATTTGAACACATGATTAGAAAATTGTGAATTTTCAAAGAATGGGGGTTGTTCAACATGCATATCTTCTTTTATTACCCATTCAAAAATGCACTTTTGACCATTTGGTACAATTTGAATCGCTTAAAATAAGCAAAGGCTATTAACACCTAATGACTTCCAATCTATTTACAGGGGCAAAGGCCTCTTCAAAGTCAATCCCCTCTATTTGGTTGTACCCCTTAGCCACCAATCTTACTTTATTTCTCACCACTATACTAGAATCATTCATTTTATTTTGAATTCATTTAGTTCCAACAACACTCTGGTCCTTAGGTCTTTCAATTAGTTCCCAAAACATCATTTCTCATAAATTGATTTAGCTATTCTTGCATGACTAAGATCTTGAATTCATTAAATAGAGCTTGATTTATATTGGTGGGTTCAGTCATTGTGATGAAGGTACAAAAATCATGGTTTTATTTGGTGCAATCTCTGAGATGACCAATTTCGCACACGGGTAATCATACAATATAAAATGTACGATACTATACAATCAATCACAATAATTATCCATGATTTAATTGTTTGATATTAAAGGATTAATTAAAAATATTTTAATTAGGTTGTATAATATGAACCAAATTGTATTATGTAATTCATATAGAATTAATATCTTTTTTAACCTTTGGCGACTAGGGTTTTGACATAGTATAATATATCATACAATATAAATTAAAATAATATAGTACAAAACATAGTCATATAATTATTGACCTCATTTTTGTATGAGGTCACTTGGGCCATTCTTGACTCTAAATCATTAATCCAAACTCTAGGATCCTCCTAGAATCTTAACCTTAGGATCTACCCAGATCTTAGAAATCCAAACCAAAATTCAAGGCTAAAAGGCCAAGTCCTAAAAGACTTTTTTAGCAAATCTTCAAACACTTCAAAAACCAATCAAATGACCTCCGATTCAGAGTCTGTCAGTTGCATATTGATGGGACATATCTCTGGAGGTCTCTAACCCCATAAACTAAATCAAAATCCAAAGGCTGTAAAACCTTCAAATATTTACAGCCTATACCACTGGACCTATCACCTCGAAGATTCTGACCTTAGAGCCTTCACCAAAGCCTCTAGTCACTTCCAGACTATTAATCCTGATATGGTGATCAATAAACTGTATTTTTCTAGACTCATTTCTTCCCCTAGTTGTCATGAGCCCAAAATGACCAAAATACCCCTATGGGGCTCAAATAGTGATTTCAAACCAAGTGAACTCCAAATTGAAAGCAACCACCCCCAGCAAGTTTCAAATGTCATTTCAATCCTGTTGGACCCATTCCCAACCCCTGGGTCAACCTAGTTGACCAAGTCAACAGGTTTGACCCAAAAGACCCTTAAGGGTCAAAACGGGCATTTTGACCAAATTGACCTCCCCAGACCTTGGGACCACCTCCAATGGTCTCCAAATGTCATTTCAAATTGATCGAACCCAATTCCAGACCCTGGACCCACCTGGTTGACCAAGTCAACCAAGATTGACCCAATGGCCCATTAAGGGCCCATATAGGTTCATTTGATCCAAATGACCTATTTGATCCTTGAAATCACATCCAACCAATTCAAACACATTCCATTTGATGCATGGAATATTTTCAAACTCACTTTGAGTTGAACCTTAGCCTATCGGACCAAGTTAACTCATATGTTTGGTTAAATACCCATGGCTTTAATTGAACCTTCATGAATCCTCAATCAAGCCTTCAAGACTTAGTCCAAGTGACACTCAGCACTCCCATGTGCCACCTTGGAAGCCAAGTTGACTGTTGACCAATCAAACTAGTCAACAAGGCATTAAAACCTCTTGAAGTTGTTAAATCATTCCATAGGAACTAATCCACTCCATTCAAAATCACTCCAGCAAATTAAGGTATCCTCCAATGCCACCTCACCAGTCCACATGGCAAGTGGACTGGTCAAATGGTCAAATCAACCTCTTGGGATGGTCAAAGAGGGTCAAAATCCCTCTTAAGCTTAATACCTTCTTATTTAAATCATTCTAGCTGTTTAAACTCTGCTCTAGAAGCTTCCTAGAGCAATCCTCAGCCTTCAGATCATAATCAAATGGCTTGAATCAAACCCTTGAGCTCATGTGAGACAAAATGGACTTTCCACCTAGGATGTCCTTGCACCCGTCCTTGCCTTCTGCTCCCAACTACTCCCAGGGACACATGGCAATATCTGGAAGCTCCCCAACTCAATCGTGGCCATCCACATGAGCCTAGAGCTTTTGAATAGGGGCAAATACCCTAATTGAGCCCTCATTCTCCATCTAGCCTTCTCTCACTATTCAATACCTCTCCAGGCCAGAACTAATTTTGTTTTAGCTCTTGGAGGTTCCCTCTACATCCCCCACGTCAAAACCCGGCGGTTGGAGGCTGCCGCCGGCGAGCTTTCCGGCCAACCGAAGCATTTCCTGTTCAATCGCTTCTACCGCTCTATCCAGGCATTTTCGAGCTGCGTTTTCTTCTACAAAATGGAGCGTGGACAATCCACAAATGCAACCATTCCTTAAACGTCCAAACCATTCCTTATCGAGGTGAACTAAACCCTAGAGCAAAACACATAGGGTTATTTAACTTTTTGAAAAGCTCATTTGAAGCCATGTTTTTAAATCCCCATTAATACTCTTCACTTAAGGATTATATGTTTAAAATTTCAAGTCAAACGATTGAGTTAATCTCTCGAACAAGCCATAAAACGCCTTTTAGGGCGTTTTCATGGTCTAGTTCAGGCGCGTGGTTTCTGGACCGTTGCTCGCTCGATCAATGGTCTAGATCGAGCAATTCCGCGGTCTGTTCCGACCGTATATCCATTTTGGCGCCTATTTTTTACATCCAATGAGATCTGGGCCCTTGATCTAGATCGCGGGATCAAGATCTCGCCGTCTGATCCTTCTCCGCGAGATCAGACCGCGTGATCTCATCAGAGCCATTGGTTTGGAATGGCGGAAGATCAGACGGAGCCCGCGCCGTGCTGATGTGTTTAAGTGGCTGACGCGTGGGGCCCACCGCTGTTTCAACAGTCAGGTAATGATTGGCAGCGGCGCCAATCATTGCCAATGATTGGGCACCGCCACCACGGTTCGAATCGTCCAATCTGGCTCTACCGCGTGTCTTCCAGCCGCCAGAGTTTATTAAATACATTCTAATTGATTTAAAATTTCTTTTTAAGATTTAGATACCTTTAAATAAATTTTAAAAATACATTTTAAATCCAAAAAATCCGTATTATATATCAAACTGCTCAGTTTTTCAGAGTCTTTAATTTAAAAATAAAATTATTTTAAAATATTCTAAATATTTTAGGTAATTTTAAATATTAACTATTTTGTTATTTTAATTATTATTTAATTAAAATAAATCCTAATATTTCTAAATTTTAAGGGAAATTTATTTCAAAGTATTTTAAACTTCCAGAGCATATTTCTAAAACTATTTGAGGAAATTTTGGTAATAATTTGAATTCTTTAATGTCTAATTAGTATTTAATTAAATATTTTATCAAATTTTTTTTAAAAAAACTAAAAATTTATTGTCAAATCAATTAAAAAAAAAATCAGTGGATATCTTAGTCCATTAAAATTTATTTTAAAAAAATATTCTTTTCACTATTTTTATTTTAAAATGTATATTTACATATATAGGTATATACATATATATTTCTATATTTTGAAATATATTTTAAAACCTATATATATTTAAATCTTGAACCTTTGTGAGATCCACCTTGAAATTTTGAACATAGTTGAGCTTGAATGAATAATATCAATGGGGAGTGGTGATTAATCAATGAGCAATAATATAAAGACAAAATCATACAGTATGTTGTACTAAAAAAATTCTATAAAAAATATTTTCTCTCTCCCCCTATGTGTGTGCAAGGTTACTCAACAGTGATATCCACCCAATTATATGATACGTTTCAAGAAAAGAAAAAATATAGAATAAAATGAAAATCAACTGTAACCCTAGTCCACCTAGTCTTGAGCTGATCAGAATTGCAAGTGAATGATTAACTCGTTTTTTGAAACATTAGTACTCACAAAAACAAAAATAAAATATCATGAAAATAGGAGAAAGTAGTAACATACACAATAATGTTTGTCGTCGTCAAAATCACAATGCTTGAATCAGGTTTGTAACAAATTATTGATAGTTTAGGATTATATCTAAATTGGTTGGAATATAATTATTATTATTTAGATGCTTGAGAAGTTAACCGTTATAAATATGGAAAAGAAATAATAGTGCTTATAGGAGAGGATGAATAAGTTTTATGAAAGGGAACAAGATAAAAGTATATAATGAAGAAAATGATATAAAAATGTTAAGAGAGAGATTCAATATTCAAATTAAGGTTTTTTTTTTGATATAATATTAAACTCTTTATTTTAGATTAAGGATGATAATACCTACCTAAAATATATACATTTGAAAATAATGATATTATATATCAAAGCATAATTAAAATATTGAGGGCTCCAAAAATTTTGACACCTTGGCCTCTTTGGTTAATTCGAGGAGAGTTTTATCAAAATTATGTGCTGGGGAAATTTTTGGAAGGGAAAATAGGTTAGAGATAAGATTCAAATTTCCACCCTTATTTTATGAGGAATGTATGAGATGAATTCTAATTTCCTCTAAGCACATGCTCTCATGGTTAATTACCCCTTATAATACAGCAAGAGCACTTTCGATTAAGACTAGTCATTAGATAAAAATCTAAAACCCAACATATATTAGCAGTAATTTTAGATTTTTATGATTTAGTACATAGGATTAAAAGTTCACCACCATAAAGTTAAAGCAAATGGTGGGGGTGTGGACCTCTGAGAGGGATCCACACCTTAGCCGGGGACAAAGTGCAAAGGGTATACGACCACATCATCCTAAGGGATGAGATGATTGTAGGCCTTTGTGCTCTTTGCAAGTGGGCTAATGGAAGGGTCAGATTAAATCGTACATACAATTAACCATTAATGATAGTGGCTCTCACCAATGCACCCCGTTGGATAATAATATGTATGACCTGATTGAAACAATGGGTTTCCCCCACCTGATACATCAGCTCAAGTGGGGTTTATTTGATGGTGGAATTTGATTTTCCTCTTGCGCAAGCCCCTATGATTAATTACATCTCAAACCGGGGCCTGAGAAGGCTCTCAATTAAGGATCCTATATTATTCTTTCAAATGGAACTAGCATATTGGGAGGAGAATAATAAGTCCTTCTCAAAGGGAAAGAAAGGTTCAATTTGACTTTGTCAACACACATGGCTCAGATCAACACTCGGAGGGACTAAGTTAGTAAGAAGAACTGGAGAAAAAGAAAGCAATGCACTCAAAGTATGTAGGAGATAAGAATGGTGGTGGCATCATTTATGTGACACAAATAGGTAGGATTTATAGTCCCTAAGGAATAGGGGACTTATCCATCGATGAGGCATACTACGAGACACTGAAAATAGTAGCCTTGAACCTTAAATCTAGAATGGATTTAGTGTTTTACACAATACTAACACACGTGTCCTAGCTAATATATTTTATACTTATACACTTTATGAAAAGAAAAGCCAACTAACCACCTAGGCCCATAAAATACATGCTATACAGTCTTTAAGAAAGATGGGTGCAAGGTTGAGTTTTTAGAAGTAAGACAAATGTCTAGAGAGTTTCCTAATTAGCGTTGGACTAATATAGGGTGAATGCTCCTAGAGTTAATGCAATTAAAATTTTGATTTAGTTGATTTCTAATGTAATGCATGCTAGTTGAAAGGTTTTCAAATCAGATATACTTGAAAGTTAAAAAAGTCTTAAAAATAATTTTTTAGAAAGAATAGACTTTCTCAAATCCAACACCTCATCCTTATGGGTCAGATTATCTGTACTCTACTCGCATGCGGGGAAGTGTCTTAAAGAAGGAGAAAGAGAGAATGCATTAATATGCATGCGACCCTGGACTATTCCGATTATTCCCTAGATCGTTAAGTTTCTATATTATTTAATTCTTAAAATATTAGATTTTAATTATGAGTATAAATTTTTTTTAGTACTTAGAGAGCCTATCAAAATCAAGCTATGTACATGCAAGAAAGAAATATATGAAAAACAATCAAGTTCTACTACATAATCAAAGTAAATAAATCAACATAAATAAAACCATAGTAAAAAAAAAGTTCAAAGTCCATAGCAAGTGTCATATATATGCAACCAGAGTGTACAAAAAAAAAATTGTGGCTAGGCCACACGGATAACATCCTGGATTCTAATCTTACTGAATGATACAAGTCTTAAAGTAAGGCATTTTGTTTTCAAGTCTACGTCTTCATATAGATCGTCTTCCTCGGATCATTTTCTTAGGGATTTGTAGGGTTTGCCCTCTAAAAGGGTACCCAAATGAATAAGAAATTCTCTGTGAAGTGCCTTTCTTTTTCTCTTTGTGTACCCAGTATTTGAAATCCGATACTTTTGAAGACTTTCATAACTTGATACTTTTATAAATTACATTAAATTTTATTGAAAAGAGAAAAAAATCTACCTCTTTTACATGGTTATCCTAATAGAAAATCCCAAACAGTTAATATGAAACATCCAAAACAACTATATATGGAAAGTAAAGTACTTATTGCCAATCACACTTGGCAATGATCTTTTAATTTAAAGGGAGGCTTAGCAATTTCTAAAATATATACAGAAAATATCATTAGTTTTAAAGCTTAATTATTTCTTGCCCCCTTTAATCAATGTCTTATATGAGCATGAACACATGTATACGATTGAATTAGTATAAATCAATCCTAGCTTAGGGGTAGTTCTAACACACAATTAATCACATCACTCATAAAGGAAGTATAATAATAAAAAAAATAATTACAGTAAGTCAAATCAACCAGCACACGTGCCACATTCAAGAGCGCCATATCATAGAAATAGAAATTGAAATCTCTGGCCTAATCTAAAGCTAGAAGTGGTGCCCTAGCAAATAATTCTATGAGTATAGAAGGATGTATGGCTTTGGATAGATCCTATGTTAGGCAATTAGTTCAAGTTTCTTTGTATTCTGGTTTATTGTAAGTCAAAAAGGAATTTTAGTTTAAAGTTTAAATATTAATGAATTGAGATCCATTTTAATTAATTTAGTTGGTTGGTTAGTTTTAACACTTAGGGTGATATTCTTTGAAGTTTAAGTGGGATTAATGAATTTTTGAAGGTCCGGGGTCAGCTTACCCGTTAAGTTAAGGGGGTCCAAAATGTGACTTTTAGAAATATGTTAGGTTTTAGGATTCCAGCATTTTTGTTAAATATTAGATCTTACAAGGAGTAATTAGACTCTGAGTTTGCTAGATTTGGAGTTTTCTAGGCAATGTTATGAATTTTAAAATTTTTTGGTCATAGTTAATGAACTATGGTTGATTGGAGAGTTAACTTGTTAATTTAGGTTGGTTTCAGGAAACCTAATATTTTTAATAAATACTAGATTTTAATTCGAGATGATTTCTTTCTAGTTGGCCCAATTTAAAATTTTTTGAAATTAGTTATGATTTTTTGAAGTTTAGACAATTAGTGAATTATTAAAATTATTTAATTATGAGCATTTTAGGGATTTTGATCCAAATCAGCTCCAAACTACTTTGAATCATCCCCAAAGGTCAGAAATGATCTAAAGAGATGTTTCCAAGTATTTAAGAAAAATTTAAAATTTTTAATATTTTTTAATAATTTAATTTAATTAAAGAGTAAATTTTAATTAAAATTAAATTAAGGTTCAGATTGAATTCCAATTAAGAGGATTTTAATTTTTTGAGACTAAGGATTGGATTTTGAAGAGTATGATATATTACGAGTAATTTTGGAGTAAATTTGAATTTATTAAAATTTTCCAAAGTTTTAAGGGCTTAATTAAGGATTAAATTAGGTTTTATTAATTAAGGGGTTTAAAAGCTCCTAAAAAAATCCTAAAAAATTTTGGAAGGTTTATGATTTTACTAAGGTTAAGTGTTCCAAGTTTCATATTAATCAGGGATCTTCTATAGCTCATAGAATTGTTCTAAGTTTGTCAAACGGGTCCTTAATTATTATCCTTAGGGTGTCGCTACATTAAGTGTGTTTGAATCAAATGTTGAAGACTAACCCTTGGGGTAACATAAAGGAGAATGCATCAAGAATATGGCACACCATTTCCTTAGATCTAGGAGAGCCTAGGGCTAGGTGCTCGCGTGTTCTACACATGCATAAGACGACTAAACAAGTAATTAAACATGCTTATCGATGTGATTAGTAAATGATTGAAGTCCAATCATTCACTAATTCACCCCCATGATTACTATTCACATGCATAATCTATGTTTTTAAAATTACATGAAGTGAATCCCCCAAAATTAGAGGTTTTAAAATAATTTAAAATATATATAATAAATATATAAAATTTATAAATAATATAATTAAAAATAATTCAATGTTTAAAAATACATAAATATATGAGAGATCCACTGGTATCCCAAAAGGAGATTTAAAAATAATTTTTTAATTTTAAAATAATTAATATATTATTTATTAAAATAAAAATTAAATAATGAATAAATAATTCAAAAAATTAATTTTGATATCTAAAAATATTTCTAAATTAAAATTTAGAATTTTCTAAAAACTATGAGTTATTATACATAATTTTTCAATAAAATGAATTAGTTATGAATTATTGAAGTTTAAAATAACTAAAAGCTACTTAAAGATAATTTAAAATAATTAATGTTTAAAAATAATTATTAATTTATATTAAATTAAATATTAAAGTTTTTGAATTTAGAAAATTTAATAAAAATAATATTATTTTTTAATTTGGAAAATAATTTAATTTTTAAATCAATTAATTATTAATAAATATTTGAGTATTTAATTATTTAACTAATTTAAAATTACATAAAATAAAAAAATACATTTTATATTAAAATTAATTTAAATTTAAATAATTAAATGTAATCATCTTAACTTAAAGAAAATAAAGTATTATTATTATTTTTTATATGTATTTAAAAATAATTATTAATAATATATATTATTTTAAATATTAATTATATAATAACATATGGGTAATTTTTTAAAATAATTAAATATTAAATTAAAGTATATTAAAAAATTTCACTAAAATAATGAAATAAAATTTAAAATAAGCTTTTTTAGATTTTATAAAATATTTTATTCAATTATATTTAATTATTAAGTAAATAAAACATAAAATATCTAATAATTAAAATGATTTAAAATATACTTATCATTTTATACTAATTTTATTTTTGAATTAAAGAGAGCATTTTTTCTAAAAAAGTTTGTATATAATACATAATTTTTGGGTTTAAAAATAATTTATAATAATTATTTGAAGTTTTTTTGAATTTAAAAAAGGATTTAAAAATAAATTTAAATCAATTAATTGGTGGCGACAGCGATTAAACCCGCGGCAGGATCTGATTGGATCTGTGGTCCACGGGCAATCATTGCCTGGAGGCATGATGATTGCACCGCTGGAAATGATTACGAGGGTTACAACATTACTTATCTTCATAAGCAAGACCTTAGAGCCGTCCGATCTTGCGCGTTTTGAGATGGATGGCTCTGATTGCGTCGGACGCTAGATCCGACTACCAGATCATCTTTGCAGTGTGGAAGAGGCTGCAGAATAATGAGATCTCCACCGTTGATCAAATATTCAATGGTGGAGATTTCATACATCTTACGTATACAAACCAAGATGCCCTAGGAACCATCTTTCATCTCATTTGATCGATTGGCTTGATCAAACGAGATGAAATTTTAAACATAATACTTATGAATAAAGACCATCCATGGGGAGGTCTTTTCACGATCTTAAAAGTACTTTTGATAAATTTATTTAACCCTATGTGTAGTGACCTAAGACTAGCATTTTTAGAGAATCTTATAGCTGGATCTTTGGGTTTTGAGTTCAGTTGAGCTCGTAGACTGTCCACATATGTCCTCCTATCAAAATTGTGGTCTAGAAAGCACCAGACCGAGCTATAAAGGAGTTTGGATGAACTAGGCTTGCTCTCGCCTGAAGATCACCATCGGTGGGGTCTCAAAGGTGGCTCTAGCTTAGGAAAGGTGAAAGGGGACTAGGAATGCTCACACATAAGATCTCTCAGCTTGGGGGAGCTTGTAGAGAGAGATAATGCAAAAGTCCTCTAAAAGGAAGCCTAGCACTCCTATTTAAAGCCTCGGACTCATGGGGGACGGTTTAGATTGAATTTAGGCTTGATTACGAGAGGAAATATATTCTTTGGCCGGGATTTGAACCAAGGGACCATTAGGAAAGGTGTAAAGGGATTAAATTCCATTAATTTTACCTAAATAGGTGAAATTTGACCACTGGGGACTTGGGTTGACCAAGTCAAAGGTTGACTTGATCAACTTGGTTACTTGAGTCCAAGGGATGGGGGATGGAGTCCAAGGATAGAGGTGTATTTGATTTGATTTTTCATGAGAAGGGATTTGACCTAATTAAGCCTAGTTTGACCAAATTGAGCTAGGGTTGACCCAGGCATGGGTTGACGCAATCAACATGGTCAACTAAACCTAAATAGGTGGAGGATTGAGCCAATGGTGGATTTAAATTGAGTTGAAATCAAGAGAAAGGAAACTAGGGTTAATTGGGTCAACCTTAGGCATGGGTCTGGGCTCCTTAAACTTTGCATGACCCATTGAACCTAATGGAATGGGTCTTGGGGCCTGGCTTGGTCGATTTGACCAAGGGTTTGGGGGAAAAATAAGATCAATAGAGGGGAATAATTATGAACCCAATTAAGATCTCATGGTTCTATCATCTTAGATCATTATGGTCCCTAGTTTACTTAGTTAAAAGAGCTTATCCACGTAACTTAACTGAAAGGTCTTTATTAGAAGCCATAATTTCTTTTTTATCATGATATCTTATAGATATGGATTGAATATCTATCTATGAAATAAATTCAAGTCAACCTTGGCTAACACTAGGCTTTCCACCCTATAAAATCTACCCTTTGATTCATTACTTAATAGTGATAGCTATTTGGGAACATACAAGCTTTAGTCGTGACTGTAATGTAGCAGTGCCTAATTATGACAACATCACCCAGTCAGAGGGCCTCAATCATAATCATGTACCTATATATTTATTAGACCAACCCACTGGTCTAGGGGAGCCATTGAGCTAAATGATAGGTTGATATGTGTCATATTCTTATTATAAGAAATTATTTGAGAATGAATCTTAGTGATATTCTCAATTGGACATTCACTATTTTTGAACTAAAATAATTCTTAAATTTATCACCCTTATTAAATTATTATGGAGGTTGGGTGATTTTTGCTTTAAATTTGCTGATGATTTATTTCCCTTTAAATATTTCAATATTAATAGATGTTGAATTTTAAAATTTTGATAGATTTTTAAAAGTGAACTTATTGAAGTTTACTTTCATTGAGTTTATTTTAAATATATTTGCATTTTATCTGAGTTGTGGATGCATTTAAAGAGATAGAGTTATCTTTGGAAGAGATTTGCTTTCAAAATGGCCATCATCATATATTTAAATAAATTATATTTTTATTATTTAAAATTTTCCAACTCTATCCACTTGCTGATAAAGGATGAGATTCAATATTCGTTCACATGGCATTTTGAAGATTAAATACCCTTCAATTGATATTCACTTTTAATATGGTTACAGTTGAGGTGATGTTGAAGCCACTTTAAGTATATTTATATTTTATTAGATTTTTTAGGTATCTAAAAATATAGTCTCATCTAGTTGAGATTTACTTTCAACATAGCCATCATCCAAAAAATGTTGATATCATTTTAAGTATTTGTATTTTTTATTAAAGTTTAGAGGCATTTAAAATGATAAAGTCTCTTCTGATTGATATTACTTTCAACACATCCATCATTAACAATTTATAAAACTCATATTCTTATTTTTTGAACATTGTCAACTCTATTTATTTGCTATTAGAGGATCATATTTGCTAATACTCTTGAATTTATATGCTAACATTAAAATTGAGAGCTTGCCTTTTTTTATAATGAAATTTATTTAAAAATGGATTTCAAGGCCTAATATGAAATTATAATCAAGTACCTCGATGGATTTTTAAGATCATGTGTTCACTTATTAATCCAAGCAGTATCATCTCCTATCCTTTCAAGTAGGAGAATTGAACTTAAATTTTAAAATTTATGTTTGACTTGTGGAGCATTATCAGGTCTTCAATTTAGGAGTTTGATGTATTGGTCAGAGTATATGTGAGTTTTTATAATTTTAAAAATAGGATTTTAAATTTACTTGTTTTTAAACCCCTTATAGCCTTCTCAAAATTTGTATTTGTACATTTAGCTATTTTTTTAGAGCACATGAAAGGATTTAATTTTTTAAAGTGATATGCTACACTTCAATGCATTTACAAAACAAATTTACATGCTTTTTAGGGCACCTCATGATGCACGCATGCTTGGAATGTATTGATATAATATTAGATATGCTCATGTTATACTCAAAACACATATTTTGGTGCATTTGCATAAAATGTTTATATGCTTTTAATTTTCATTATTTTTTTATTTTAAAATGATATCACTCTTTTTGATGTAATGACACTCTTTTTGAGGTGATAACATGCTTATTGAGAATGTTGTACGGCTTTTGAGACTACGACGCTCTTCTTGGGGTTATAACATGTTTCTTAGGATTTTAGATTGCTTTCTGAGTCTGATGTGCGCTTCTTGAGATGATGCCTCATTTCTTAAGGCAATAGCATGCATCTTGAGATGTTGAAAATCTAAATTCAAGGATTATAATTTTGATGATAGCAAATATTTTTGGCATTTTTGTTTTTCTACTATTGCCTTGCCTATCAATGTTACAGGTCCACAAGGTCAATTGCAAATCAAGCCAGCTCTAGATTGGGTAGATTAGAACTGAGTTAGTTTGTAGGTGTACTTCAAGTATTTTTGCCTATCTTGAGTCAAATGTAATAAAGTGGATCATGATGCTTAGTAACCTTGCATGCACACACTCAGGGGAAAAATTCTATCTATTTTAGAGTTTTTTATTTTTGATCATATCACCCGAGACGATCCAAAATCATCCTGAATAATTGGTTAAAAACAAAAATGCTAATTAGGGCATCCTGATTAAGATAGCTGAATTAAGAAAATCGTACTTGACGATATTATTATCGTCCTTGACGATATGCTCAAATAAAAAAGAATCAGCCACCAACTCTTTTAGGTGTTTTATTATTTTTAGACATCATATAGGACATCATCTTGGATGATGCATTACAATTATGCCTAAATTAGTTTGATGATTAAGGAAAACAATTAAGATTTGATTGATCGATCATATCATCCTCGATCGTAGAATCATCCTATATGATCAATTAAAAAACCTTATTTTCTTTATGAGTCATCCTAGACGAATAGAACGATGTGTTGGATGATATTTACTAATTTGAACTAATAGTACAGGATGATCCACAAATCGGTCTGGATGATTAATTATTTTTTTTCATCGTCCAACATACAAAGTCTAGCCAAATAGAGCGATGTTTTGGACGATACTTGACATTTTAAACTAATCATAAATGATGATATACTCATCATCTTGGACAATCAGAATAAACAAATTTCCTAATCGTCCAGCCCCTCCTAGATCGTCCTGGCTGAAAGGGTTAAAAATATACTAATCCTATAGGATGATTTATTGATTGTCCTAGATGATATTTGTCAATTAGTTATAATTTAGGGAAAATTTAAAGTCATTCTATATAAGATCTCTTATTTACTCAAGATGATATCTTTATTTGTTATCTTGACCTGAGAAATCCAAGAGAAGGAGAGGGAGAGCTTTGGAGGGAAAGAGAGAGAATCTTATGAGGGGAAGTTTATGAGGGGTTCACAAAGGTAGCTCTAAGTAAGGATTCGAGTAATCTTCTCTAGTCATCATCCCTAGCTTCTTAGAGGTTCTAGAAAGGTCTACTTCAGCGATCGATTGAGGTTCTCTGCATGCTTCAGGAGGAAGTGAAAGGAGGTCGGGTTCTCTACCTCATTAGAGTCGGGGGAAAGGAGTTTTGTAAAGGCTTCTTTGCCTTGTTGTGGGAGAAAAAAGAGAGTCACTTAGTTTAGTGCAATACCCAGAAGAGAGGCTCCGGGGTGTGTACGTAGGTCAAATTGACAGAACCACTAAAATATGGTGTATTCTTTCTTATTGCATTTTCGTATTTAATTTTTACACTTTATTTTATGTAGGTGATTGTTTGGTTTAGATCATGATTTTTGTTTGAGAATTTTTAAAATACCAATTCACCCCCCTCTTGATTAGCCTCGGGCTAGTTCATAAGGGGCTTAACATCCCTAACAAACTTTTAAGTGGAATTAGAAAGGGATTCATAAAATTGAGTTATTGAAAACTTTTGAATTTTGATCCATAGCTAACTTCGGTAATCAAAATACTACAAAAGGTTATTCCATTACCCAACCACCATTGTTTGATAACATACCTTTTGATTTATAGAAAACTAGCATGTCTACATTTTTACAATCAATTGACTATCACATGTGGATGCTTGCTAAAGAAGATTATTCACCACCATCAGGTGAAATCAATGACATAAAAACTGAACTTTCATTTTATAAATAGACTTTTGATGATAGGAATTTAGCACAACTTATTACAAAATGCTTAAACTATTTTTTGTGCTTTGAAATCGAAAGATTACATGTGTGTCTCAACTTGTGCTACTGGTAAATAAATATGGGATAGATTGTGTATTACTTATGAAGGTATAAATGAAGTTAAGCAATCTAGGTTGATATCTTACAATTTTGCATGAAACCTAGTGAATCAATATCTAAAATGTATAATAGGTTTACTCAAATTGATACATCATTGCATGCCATAGGAAAAGAGCAAACTAACTATAAAAAAGTTAATAAAATTTTAAGATGCTTGCCTTCTTCCTTTGATTCTAAGATAAGTGCTATCACTAAATCTAAGGATTTGAATACTTATTCTATTGATAACTTACTTGGGTCACTCATTGCATATGAGCAATGAGTGAACCAAAGATAACTTAATAGAGGTGAGAAAAAGAATGAGAAAACTATGGCTCGACGACAAATGAAATAGATACTAATTATTCTAGGTTTGAAAGTGATGATGTTGCCTTAATCACTAGGCAATTAAAAAGCTTTCTAAGAAAGAAACAAAAGCACCATAAAAATAGAATAGATGTAAGAGTAACAAAAATTTTAAAAGTTCTTTTAATATGATTTGTTTTGAATGCAAGAAGCCGGGACATATGAAAGTTGATTGTCCTACACTTAAGGCTCACCCAAGAAAAGATAAGGGTGAGGAGAAACGCAAGTTCATAAAGGACAAGAAATAATTTAAAAAGATATTCTGAGTAGATTCTACATCTGAATCCTCTGAGACTGAAGCTGAGGAGGACACAACAAACTTGTATTTGATGGAGGATGATCATCTTGGTTAGTTTGACCAAGAAGAGGTATGTGAACTAACCTACAATTAATTACTTAAAATTTTTGAGAAAATTCATACATAATATAGGAAACTTAAGAAATTATATGTCAGTATGAAATTAGAATATTTAAATTTACAAAAAGAGCATGAAGTTTTACTTAAAGATCATTCTACACTTGATAGCAATCACATGTCATTACTTGATGAGTTTGATGCATTAATTAAGAAGCATATTGAATTATCTGATGCACATGATTTGTTGAAGTCATCATATATTGAGTTAGAAAAAAAGTTTAAGAAATTAGAAGAACTTTTATGACAAATAGATAATAATAAACATTGGTTAAAAGTTGAAGTGACAGCTTATGAATATGAAAATAAAGCATTGAAAACAAAACTCATAGCATTTAAAAATAATAAACCATTATTGCATGCATCACACAATTATAAGAGGAGGCATCTCCACCCGAGTAGATTATGAAACCCTTTTCTTGGTATTAGATGTTTTTCATGTGGCATGCAAGGACATATTTCAGACATTTGCACTATTCATCATAGTACATATTGGGTGTGAAAATCCAAATTACATGATTCACAATATAATACACATGCATTGCATTCTTCTTTCCATAAGAAGGGACCCAAACTTATTTGAATTCCTAAATCTGACGTTTGATGATTTTATAGGTGTGCTCTCACCAAAGAACTCATAAGAGAATGTGGTACATGGACAACAGATGTGCATGACACATGATTGGAGATGCCAATCAATTCATTTCATTAGAGGCCAAGGTTGGATGGAAGGTCACTCTTAGAGACAACACCGTTAGGAAAGTGGTGAGTGCTTTATAATAAAAAACTATAAGAACATTTTGATTAATTATTTTGCTCGTAGATGGACTAAAATATAATTTGCTAAGCATCGGTCAACTTTGTGATAAGGGCTATATCATAAAGTTTTTGTCAAACACATGCATCATTAGCTTGAATAATAATATTATTTTGTAAAAAAAAAGGATTAAGAATGTTTACATGCTAAATTTAAATAATATTGAATGTTTTGCTTCATTTTACTTAAAAACTGCTACTGATAAGTCTTGGTTATGGCATAGGAGGTTGTGTCAAGCCAGCATGAAAATCCTTAGGAAAGTGACCCAAAAGGATCTAATTAGATGTACTCACTAAGGACCACCTGTGTGATGCTTGTTAACTAGGAAAACAAGTCCAATCATCTTTCCATTCCATTAAGGACATTAGCCCTTGTAAATCTTTAGAAGTCCTTAACATGGATTTATTTGGACTCATTAACACTACCAACTTAGGGAAAACGTCTATAGATTTGTGATTGTCGATGACTACTTGAGGTTTACTTGGATTAGATTTTTTCACATAAGAGTGATTTTTTTGATGAGTTTAGATTATTCTCCACTTGGATTAAAAAAAAGCTAGGTTGTGAGATCTTGACCATTTATAGTGACCATGGTGGAGAGTTTAAAAATGTGAGATTTAAAGAGTTCTATAAGGATCAAGAGATTATTCATAACTTCTCAGCTTTTAGAACCCCTCAATAAAATATGATAGTTGAAAGGAAGAATAGGACCTTAGTTGAAGTCACTAGAGCCATGTTTGCTGAGTATTCACTTCTAAAATATTTCTAGGCTGAAGCGATAAACACAGCTTATTTATATTGAATAGGGTGAATGTTAGAGCCAAACTGGATAAGACACCCTATGAGATCATTAGGAGTAGGACACCCAACCTTTCCCACCTTTATATCTTTGGCTATAAGATTTTCATTCTTAATAATGGGAAGTCACCCTTAGGTAAATTTAATCCAAAATCTGATGGAGTATTCTTAGGATATTCAAGTGTGGGGAAATCCTTTAGAGAGTTTAACAAGAGGACTTTGGTGGTGGAAGAAACTACTCATATAGTGTTTAATGAATATGATCCTAAGAAGTCTACAGTTGAGGAAGAAGATGAAGTTGGAGAGATTACCCAAGGAGTAAAAATATGGAGAAAATGGTAGAGCCTCAAAACACTGATGGAGTATGTGAGATTATCCAAGGAATAGAAAATGCAAATATGGAGGAAAGGGTAGAACCTAGACATACTTTCCATAGAGATTAGAGATATTCTTTGAGTCATCCTAAAGAACTAATCTTAGGAGACCCTTTTGAAGGTGTTAGAACTAGACACAGACTTATGAAGGAAGTGAACCACTCAGCCTTTATCTCAATGACTGAACCCACCAACATCAATCAAGCCCTATTGAATGAATTCTGGATGTTAGCTATGTAAGAAGAACTTAATCAATTTATGAGAAATGATTTTTGATAGTTAATAGAAAGACTTAAAGAATTAAAGTATAGTGGGACCCAAATGGGTATTTAAGAATAAAATGAATGATTCTTGTGTGGTGGTTAGGAATAAGGTGAGATTGGTGGCTAAGGGGTTCAACCAAATAGATGGGATATATTTTGAGGAAACTTTTTCCCCTGTAGATAGATTGGAAGCCATTAGAGTGCTACTAGCCTTTGTCTATTATAAGGATTTAAGCTTTTCCAAATGGACATCAAGAGTGCCTGTTTAAATGGGGTGATAAAAGAGGATGTATTTGTAGAGCAACTCCCAGGTTTGAGAGTTCTCAATTTTTAAATCATGTTTATAAATTAGAAAAGGCCTTATATGGATTAAAATAGGCACTCAGAGCTTAGTATGAGAGGCTCAACACATTCATACTAGAGTGGGAGTTTGTTAAGGGGAGCATATACACCACTCTATTTCTGAGAAAAGTAAGAGATGAGTTACTCATTATTCAGATCTATATTGATGATATATTTTTTGGATCTTCTAATAAAAAGTTATTTGATGATTTTTCTAAAATAATGAGTATAAAATTTGAGATGAGTATGATGGGAGAGTTATCCTACTTTTTGGAGTTTAGCATAAGACAAATGAATGATGGGAGAGTTGTCCTACCTTTCTAAATTAAATTAAAGATATTTTAAAGAAATATGAAATGGATAAAGCCAAGCTAATAAATACTCCCATGAGCTCTAGTGTTTAGTTGGATAAGGACTCAAATAAAAAATCTATTGATCAAAAGAAGTACATAGGAATGATTGGATCATTGCTTTACTTAACTACTAGCTGAGTTGATATAGTGTTTAGTGTTTATCTCTGTGCTAGATTTCAATTGATCCTAAAGAATCCCACCTAACTACAGTTAAGAGAATCCTTAGATATCTCTTAGGGACCCAAAACTTATGACCTTGGTATCCTAGGCACAACACTTCTTTTGAGATTATTAGATATTCTGATTCTAATTTTGCAAAATATAGGATGGATAAAAAGAGCACTTATAGTACTTAATAATCTATAGGACAATCATTAGTATCCTAGTCTAATAGAAAATAAAACTCTATTGTACTTTTCAGTACTGAAGCTGAGTATATTGCTTTAAAAAATTATGAAAACAAATTCTAGATTTAGGATTACCTATAGGCACAATTTCAATCATATGTAACAAAATTATTGCCATCTACATCTCTAAGAATCCTATCCAATATTCAAGGACCAAACATATTAACATAAGGAGTCACTTTATTTTTGGACCAAGTTACCAAATGATATATTGAGTTATACCGTGTGGCAACTAAGAATCAACTGGCTGACATCTTTACTAAATCATTGGTCTTTGACACATTTAGCATCTTAAGGGCCAGATTAGGTGTGATTGACATAAATGCATAAACTTGATGCTTATTAAATGTTTATTGTTATGTTATTTATTATTTTTTTTGTTCTTTCTTTTGTTTTTGATTTTTCTTTTATTTTTAGTTTTAATTGTTAAATTTTTATTTGCTATTATTTTTCATATTTTCATTTATAATGTTTTAGTTTTTTCTTTCAATTTTTTTTGGTCACCACTGAAATGATACTTTATGCTGTATTTTTATTTTTAAAAATTTATAGTCAATGTTTTACATCCCTAAATTAGTTAAAGAGAGATCCATCATTGATTATTTTGCTTCCTTTAACTTTTTTTAGCGGTATAATTTTTTTTCTAAATAAAAGTCTATCTAAAACTAACAACTGGATTTTATAATTGAGATCTTTTCTATCTTGTTATAATAATATATCTTATATAAATAATATTAAAAGTCATTACATCACTTTGAAGCTTTCGTAATATTGTCATTGCATTTATTATACGAATTTGATTCTGCTTTATGGTTTACTCTTTCTTATATTAGAGAGTGAGTTTTTTTCTATAATATATGGAAGATATTCTCATAATTAAGAGTATTTAAAAGTTTTGAAAGGAATCTAGTTTGCAAAAATGATAAAATGCATAAAATGAGCCAAAAAAAAGAAAAACTAAAAAGATGCGTAATGATCGCCAAAAAATTAAAAGATATACTATAAAAAATCAAAAGCTGCGCAAAGTGCACCAGCCATTTAACAAGAGGCATAAAATGAGCCCATAAGAAACAAAGCTTCCTTCTCTTTCTAACATTTAAATCTTAGAAAAATTCATGTGTCACTTGATATTTTTAAAGATTATGACTAATTACTTTGGTATATTACTTTCTAAGACATTTTTTAGGAATGAAGTTTTGAACGGATCACTTTTTCTTATCCAATTGCTTTTTCTGAGTTAGATCTTTATTTTTAAAAGATTGTTTGCTTTATAAGAAGTTTAAGCTAGGATTAACAGGATCAGTTGTTCTATCATTTTTTGGATTTTGACGATGTTAACTCATTTTCTTACAAAATTTTAATTCAATCATATCAAAAATTTATCATATTCTTGCTTTGATAAAAAAAAAATTATATTTTTTTATTCTTTTTGTAATTTTTATAGTCTTTTCATTACTTTATTTTTTTTACTAGTCTTTTGAGTTGTAGGGCCTTCTCTGATCACCTCCATTCATCCATAAAATCTTCAATTTTTTATCATGTCGTCATGGATAATATTCCTATCATTCTGGATGATATCATCACACCACCCTTCATCTTAAATCTACTATTGATTTGAGTCAACTGTTTGAGATTATCCTGGATGATCCTCATCATCTCGGACGATCTGATCAAATCTTGCTCAATTATCTATGATCGTCCTAGACGATCCACATAATCTTGGATGATCTGATCAAATTCTGCTTCAATTATTTTTAATGATCCTGGATGATCCACCTATTCATCCTGGACAATCCATATGGTAAAAATGATTACATATTTTAAATTCGGTCTATACGATCCATTATTATTGATTGTCATGGACAATCCACTTAACCGTCCTGAACGATTTACTTTTCAACGGTCGTCCGGCATGACTCCTCGAGATGATTGCCTGAGTCTAATCATCCTAGATGATGTCTAATCATCTTGAATGATATGACTGCCTTTTTGACCAATCAACCCGAACGACATAATTTCGCCTGATCGTCCTAGATAATTTTGCGATCATCCTGGATGATATGGCTAATTATTTATAAACAGCTAACTTCAACAAGTTTTTTCACCCTCAAATCCTTCACTTCTTCATTCATCTCCCTCAAGCTCTAATTTTCTTATCCATGAATGGTGGAAAATGATCTAGAATGGCGACTTGTAGTTCTTCAAGGGCCTCTTTTGACCCTCATTTCACTGAGGCGGCTGACCAAGCCGCCTATCTTCACTACAAGGCTATTGGGATCACACTATCAAGGACCATTAACCCTCGTATACTCACTTACCCTGTCCTAAATATGTTTGCTCATACCTTCCCCACCTTCATTCTTACACTCACTTTCCTTTTTAATTCCGAACTCCTTTATGAATTCTTTGCGAGTCATAGGATCAACTTCACCTACACTGCCCTTCAATTCTATATAAATAGACGCCCTATAAAAATTACCTATCAGGACCACCACGAACTCCTCCAACTATCCACTATTGGAGACAAGATTCACCTCTTGTCTCAAGATTCTGATTACAATTGGGCTCCTGCCAATCACCTTATGAGAAACATATATGTCTCCTATCATGAAGGGGAGTCTAGCACCTTAGTCAAATATGCTAGGACAATCCAGCATGTACTTCGCACCTTAGTAATCCCTAAGACTGGTGATTATGTCCATATCACTCCTCTCCTTTTAATACCACATTATATATAATGGCCCATAGAGAATTAAATGGTTATGATCTTCTTCTCTGATATATTGAGCATCTGAATAGTATTAGGGATCCAAGACACAGAAGAAAATCTAACCTTGCTTTAGGACACATCATAGCCTATTTTTTGGAAACCAAATACAATCTTCAATATCCTGCCCCACCTAATTTTCAATATGTCTTCTACACCAACAGCTCCTTCCATATTCTTCACAGCACTCATCTCCATCTGAAGCACGAGGAGGCTGAGGGAGCTGATGGGGAAGATGCTCCTACACCTACTTACACACGTATTCCTGCATTTGTTTCGATCCTCCAACACTCACAACTGGATCAGCTGGTGGAGTGGTTTGACCAATGGGAGGCTAGGTTTGACTCTTACGTTGTTGCATAGGAGTAGTAGCATGTGATAGATGTTAATAGATTTGATGCATACATAACACACCAGCAGCAGCAGCAGCATGAATATGATATGGTATGGTTTGGGGAGCAGTTTGCTTACATCCACAGTTTCTTCCAGCCCCCACCACCACCTCCTTATGATGATCAGGGCCCTTCGTATTGTAGACTGTCTTTCTTGTGATTATTTTTTATGATGTTGTTAGTTTCTAATTTGTATTTTCTTTTATGTATTTCTTTTCTATTTTCTCCTCCTTTTTGTGATATCAAAATGGGGAGTAGTGGTAGTATTAGTGTGTTCATATTGTTTTATTATATTATTATTTTTTTCATACTACTGTTGTTTAGTGTTGTACCACTTGCTTGATTTCAATAAAATTTGAGTTACTTGGTTCATACTGCTCATATTAACTTTATGTTTTATTTATCTACTTAAGTTGAATTTTTAACCAAATATTTGCCATCATCAAAAAGGAAGAGAATATTACAAATTTGGATTCACGGATTATAATTTTGATGATAGCAAATATTTTTTTGCTATTGCCTTGTCTACTAACATTTTAGGTCTATAAGTTAAATTGCAAATCAAGCCAGCTCAAGATTGGGTAGATTAGGATTGAGTTAGTCTATAAGTGTACTTCAAGTATTTTTACCTTTTCTTGAGTCAAATATAATAAAGTAAATCTTGATGCAAAGTAACATTGCACACACACACTCAGGGGAATTTTTTTTGTCTATTTTAGAGTTTTTATTTTTTATTTTTGATCATATTATTTTGGATGATCCAAAATAATCTTGGATGATCGATGAAAAAATGAAACCCTAATTAGAGCATCATGGATAAGTCAGTTGAATTAAGCCAATTGTCCTGGATGATATTTATATCATCCAAGATGATATGCTCAAATCAGAAAGAATCAACTGCCAACTCTTTTAGGCATGTTATTATTTTTAGACATCATAAAGGATATTATCCTGAATAATACATTATAATTATGCCTAAATTAGTTTGATGATTAAGGAAAGTAATTAAGGTTTAATTGATCGATCATATCATCCAAGATGTTCGTAGTATCATCCTAGACGATTAGTTAAAAAACCTTAGTTTCTTCCTGAGTCGTCTTGGATGAATAGAATGATGTGCTGGATGATATTTACTAATTTAAACTAATCATACAGGATGATCCACAAATCGGCTTGGACGATCAATTATTTTTTCATCATCCAACATATAAAGTCTTGCCGAATAGAGCGATGTTCTTGATAATACTTCACATTTTGAGCTGATCATACATGATGATGTAGTCAATGGCCTGGATGATCAGAACAAATAAATCTTCTAATTGTCCAGCCCCTCCCATGTCGCCCTGGCTGAAAGGGATGAAAACATATTGATCGTACTGTCGATCATCCTGGACGATCTTTGTTAGTTATAATTTAGGAAAAATTTGAAGCCCTTTTATATAAGATCTCTTGTTTACTCAAGATAATATCTTTTGCTGCTGGCTTGACCTGAGAGAGCCAATAGAAGGAGAGGGAAAGCTTGGGAGAGAGAGAGAGGATCTTGTGAGGGGTTCACAAAGATTGCTCCAAGCAAGGATTCAAGTCGTCTTCTCTAATCGTCGTCCCTAGTTCCTTGGTGGTTCTAGAGAGATCTACTTTAGCGATTGATCGAGGTTCTTTGTCTACTTCAGGAGAAAGTGAAAGGAGGTCGGGTTCTCTGCCTCTCCAAATTCGGTGGAAAGGAGTTTTATAAAGGCTTCTCCTCGTTTTGGGAGCAAAAGCAGAGTCACTTAGTTTAGTGCAATACCCGGAGGAGAGGCTTCCGGGAGTGGACATAGGTCGAGTTGACCAAACCATTATAAAATATGGTGTGTTTTTTCTTATTGCATTTTCGCACTTTATTTTATGTGGGTGATTGTTTGGTGTAGATTATGATTTTATTTGAGAATTTTTAAAACATCAATTCTCCCCCCTCTTAATTAGCCTTGGGTTAGTCTATAATGGCTAAACATCTCTAATAAACTTTCATTAATGAGTTAGGTTGTGAAAAGAACAAAATATCAAAAGATGCATAAAGTGTGACAAATATAAAAGAGGCATAAAATGAGCCCAATATAAAAAGATGCACAATGTTTGCCAAATAAACTTCAAAATTAAAAGATGTACGATATTCACCACTCAATAATTTTTATTGATAAATATAGATGCATCAAACGATAATTTTAACTATTAAATTTGAAACTATAAGATTTCTATTTAATTAATTTTGCAATAATTATTCTATTTGATATTTCTGCTTTCTACAGAAAATATTGAACCTGTTCAACTATTCTTATCTTATTTATTCTTTGATTTAAACTTTGAGTTATTCTATAAGGAATTTAATGTTGTTTTTGTAAGATGTTAAAAAATGTTTTTATCAACTTTTTGATTTTTCCATAGCATCTTACATTACTTAGAGGTTTTGTTTATTTTTTTTTCTTTTCCTCTCTTTTTGTTGATTTCAAAAGGAAGAGGAAGTTTGTGTTTATTTTGTTTAAATAATGTTTGTATTAATGTGTTTCATTTTTAGATTAGTTTAGTTTAAAGTTTTTGTATTCGTTTAGTTTGAATTGTGTTTGTATTCTTGTGTATGTTTGTCGTGTGTTTTTCTTGCGATCATTTTTTCTATTTCCCCATGTTTTTTATTTTTATTTAATTGAGAAGGGTTTAGGAGAAAAGAACTTTTAGCTGTAATTCAAATAATAATAATTTTTTCCATCATTAAAAAAGGGAAAAATTATTGCAACTCATAAATCAAGATTGAGATTGTGTTTTTTTATTATAGCAAAATATTATTGTTCTATTAATTTTATTGTTTCTCCCACCATGTTACTGGGTATTTTTATTTATTTTGTGTGTACTAATATTTCAAGGAAATCATACTTGAGACTGCTGAAGATTTCAAGACAGCGTATAATAGGATTTCATGAAATAAAGTCTCTCAATCTTTTTTTTTTAATTTTCTTGAGTCTAAGACGAGAGAGTGTGATTATAATTGGGTAATCATGCACACACATAAGGGGAGAGAGTTAAAACTTAAAATTTTAAAACTAATCATACTATATGATATCTATTTTGTATTGTATGATTTATCATAGTTTTTTCTCCAGAATGCAGCCAATTAAATCATGGCTTTTACTTTTGAACATTTTGTATTGTATTTTGTCAAGTCATACAGACAAATAACAGAGTACGATATTGGGTTCATCAAGATTGTACCAAATGAAGCCTACTTGTTTAATTGTTCGTACTGTATGATGTCAAGTTATATAGACAACTGGCATTGTACAAAATTAGGTTTGCACTAGATCATACCAAATGAACATATTGATACTTGAATCGTTCGTATAGTATGATCTTAAGTTGTACAAATGACTAACATTGTATGGAACTATTTTGAATAATTGTACAGTACGATCTTAATTCATCTAGAGGATTGATAGTGCACAAGAATAGGTTTGTACCAGGATATTTGAATTGTTCATACAGATGATCCACGATCGTACTATATGATTTGAAGTTGTTCACCTATAATTTTTAGCTTTTAGATGGTTTTTCTCATGTTTCCTATATAAGAAAACCTAAAAACTAACATTACGATCCTTTGATTCAAATTTTCTCTTGAGAGTGACTTTTGGGTGTGTGTTTGGGATAGTTTGAAATTGGAGAGTTGGAGATCTAGTGATAAAAAATTGCGAGGGATTCAAAAGGTTGGCCAAAGCGAGGATTCCTTTACTCTTTTTCTAAATTCTTCAGAACTTCTTTTGAGTTTATTGAGAAAAGATCTTCAAGATTGGATCAAGGTTCTCTGCCTTTACCAGGAGGGTAAAAAAGATGTGATGGTTCTCTGCCTTCACTAGGAGGGTAAAAAAGATGTGACGGTTCTCTACCTTCACCTTGAGGGTGAAAAAAGACATGTAAGTACTCTGCCTTCATCAGGTGGGTGAAAAAGGATGAGAAGGTACGTTGACATCACTTGGAGAGTGTGAAGGGCGACGATTCTTTGTCGCACCGGGTTGGTCGAAGAGAGTTTGTAAGGGCATCTTCGCCTTATTGTGGGGGCAAAAGGAGAGTCACTTTTGATTAGTATAATACCTAGAGAACGAGACTCCAAGGAGTGGACGTATGTCTTGTTGGATCGAACAAATATAAAATTCGATGTTCTTCTGTTACTTTTATGTTCTTCTGTTACTTTTATTTTTCTTGTATTTTATTTCATTTATTTTATATTTGTGGTTGAAAAATTATCTATGAAAATCATTTTTATAAATAATTGTATATTTTAAGATTAGTGTTTTAATTTTCTAAAAAGATTTTAAAGAGGTTTCCCAAAATCCAAGAATATTTTATAAATAACTAATTCATCCTCTTCTTAGTTAGCATAAGGACAATTCTATAAGGTCTAACAACCTACACGAACTTTCAAATTGAAATAGTTTTAGGACCCTTTATATAGAAAACACATAAAAACTATCAAAAAATTGAAATGTTCAAGAGAATTGTCATATAATTATACTATACAATTATGGATCGTCTGGTACAAATAGTTTAAAATATCAGGGCTTTGTTTAGTATGAACTTGGACAAGCTCAGTTTCGTACACTATCGATCATTTGTATGAATTCACATCACACTATACGAATAATTAAAAAATAAATGTGTTTATTCGGTATGATTTAATACAAACCTAATTTTGAACTCTGTTAGTTGTCTGTATGAATTTATATCATATTGTACAGAGAGTTCAAAAATAAATGTGTTCATTCGATATGATCTGGTATGAACCTAATTTTATACTCTATTAGTCATTTATATGGCTTTACATCATACAATATGAGCATTTCAAAAATTTAAGCCATGATTTGATTAATTATATTCTAGAGGAAAATCATGTCAAATCATACAATACGATATGATATCGTATAGTACTATTAATTTTAAAAAAAATTACCACTCCCCCTGTATGTGTGAGCATGATTACCCAATTACAATCACACATACTTAAACTCAAGAAATAAAAATAGAGATATATAGACTCTATTACTTGAAATCTTATTCTACTTTGTCTTAAAGTCTTTAGCAATCTTGAGTACTATATGATTTTCCTGAAATTTTAGTGCATATAGACACAAATAGAAATATCTAATATAAGCTAAAAGATAAAATAATAACAATAATATTTTGTTATCATAAAAAATCACAATCTCAATCTTGATTCCTTATTTAAAATAGCAATCATTGGCATTAATTACAAAGCATTATAATGGTGGGGTGTGGTTAACTTAACCACATCAGCTGTTGTCACCCGCCATCTGATCGAGCCAAACAGCGGAATAAACCATGGGATCAAATTTACGGTCATATAGAATGGTGAAGCAGCTCGAAAGTTTTGAAGATTTCAAATATTATTGTTTTAAAGTTTTGTTTTCTCCTAACACATTTTAGAAGAATTGTTCTGATTTTGTGTGGACTAACATTTTAGGATAATCGAACTCCAGACTAATGAAGACTTCAAATCAAAATTCAGCATGAGATAATTTATAAATTGAAGCTTGTACTTTTCATTGTATTGAGTTTGAGATGGAGTGATTGTAATTAAGTAACTTAGCACACACACACACTTGGGGAGATCTTTAAAATTCATAATGATCATACTGGATGAACCATGTTCGTACGGGACGATCAAGTCAGTTATCCCCTTCGAAGAGCAATGGAACGAACAGGAAGTGAGAAAATTTTTCTAAGTCATGATCATCCAGATACATGTTTCTATTCATCCCAGGATGAAATGCTCTCTGGAAAATTTTTGTTCAGACGAAATCCTGTTCGTGCAAAGACGAAATGCTCTATGTAAAAATTTCATCCAGACGAACTCCAATTCGTCCCAGGAAGAAATTCTCTCTGGAAAATTTTTGTTCAGAAGAAATCCTATATTCGGCCAAGGAAGAAATGCTCTCTGTAAAAATTTCGTCCAGACAAACTCCAATTCATCCCAGAATGAAATGCTCTCTAGAAAATTTTCGTTCAGACGAGCTCCTATTCGGCCCAGGACGAAATGCTATCTGTAAAAATTTCGTCCAGACAAACTCTTATTCATCCCAGGACGAAAATGCTCTATCCTTTCTAATTTTGATAACTTCATGCAGTTTGTCGAAACCTATGAGTACACCTACGAGTTCCTCAGTTCAGTTAGATAAAGACCCTAAGGGAAAATCTATTGATCAAAAGAAATTTAGAGGGATTATTGGATCTTTGCTTTACTTGACAGGTAGCCGGCCCGATATCATGTTTAGTGTTTATTTGTGTGCTAGATTTCAATCAGATCTAAAAGAATCACATTTGACAGCAGTAAAATGGATTTTAAGATATATGTTAGGAATTCAGAACTTAAGAATTTGGTATCCTAAGTTTAGCTCTTCTATTGAAATAATTGGTTATTCAGATTCTGACTTTGCAGGTTATAGGGTGGATAGAAAGAGCACTTCTGAAACATATCAGTTTATTGAAAATTCTTTAGTCTCCTGGTCCAGTAGAAAACAAAATTCAGTAGCCCTATCTACTGCTGAAGTTGAATACATTGCATTAGAAAGTTGTGTGGCACAAGTATTTTGGTTGAAACAATAGTTGATTGATTTGAGATTAACTATAGGAACTATACTAATTTATTGTGATAAAACTAGTGCTATTTGCATTTCTAAAAATCCTATTCAACATTCAAGAACCAAACATATAAACATCAGACATCATTTCATAAGGAATCATGTATCCAAAGGAGAAATTAAACTCATTCATGTTTCTATTGAAAATCAACTTGCAGACATTATTACAAAGTCTTTAGCCTTTAATACTTTCAGTGCATTAAGAACAAGACTTTTAGTAATCGATTTGAATGCTTAATAAAAATGTTTTCTGCAATATTGATATGTGTTTCTAGTTAATATTTTTGTGTGAATCTTTGAGTTTGTGATTTTTTTGTATTTTGAATTTGTGTTTTTATTTTTCTATTGTGTTTTTATTGTGTTTGTGTTTTGGTTTTGATTGAGTATATGTTTTTGAAAAATTAAGTGACCATTCGTTCAGGATAAAAATATTTTTGTACGGGATGAATTGTGTAGTGTGTCAACTGTCAGATTTGAACGGTTTGCGTATAGTTTCTCAGTTTTTATTTTTCACTTCGTCTATACGATCATCACGATCATCCAGACAAAATTTTCAAATGACGAGACGATTGATTGTCAGTTAAAAGGACAAGGTCATTTTTAATATTATATTCGTACGGACGAACCTTTGGTTAGTCCGGACGAACGCTTGGCGAATCGATGTGGGGGACGGTTTCAACTGCCATTAAAATGATCATAAATTTCTGATCGTCCAGAATGAACACGTGTTCATCGGTACGATCGTTAGGTCAAAAGTCTGTACGAAAGGACGCTTCGTAAGTTGTGTGATTACAAAAAGCCGTTTCATTTTGGACTCATTCGTTCGTCCATACTAAATTTTTTCATACGGTATGAACTGAATTTCATACGGTACGAACATAATTTCGTCTGTACGAATAATCGTATTTCATTAAATTGACCGGCTATGAACTTAACAGTCACACTCACACATCCCTTTTAGAACACTTTCTTCCTTTAGATCTTATCCATGGAAAGTTCAAGTAAACGATAAAAGGTTCTAGTCCACATGAAACTCTTCCGATAATTTTCTGTCCAAAGCCAACGAAGAATCTTTTCCTAAATTTATCTCCGCTAAGATTACCCCGTCTAGAGTTCTTATTCAGGAACAACTGACCTTTCAGGTAATGAACTTGTTTGCTTCAACTCAATTTGGTCTCATTCTCACACTAGTCCACCTCTACAACAAAGAGACCTTTCATTATTTTTTAGCAAACATGTCCTTCAACTCTGACCATTCTGTAATCAAGTCATATATTTTTAAGAAGAAAGTTGAAATCACCAAGGATGACCTAGGAATCTTTTTAAACTTAAGGATTGAGGGAATTAGAGCTCATACCATAATTACTACTTCTGATTTTGAATGGACTGAAATTAATGAAGTGATTAGAGGAATTATTTTTAAGGAGCATATGTCTAAAGTGACCTCTCTTGTTTGCAATGCTCGTATCATCCAGCATGTTCTTCGAACTTCCATTATTCCTAAAGCTGGTGATAGAGTCAACATTACTCTTCTTCTTTCAACTGTAACCTACTTGATTATGACTGACCAACCTATAGATGAAGCCTAACTAAACCTTGACTATCTTTATGAATTTTTTGAAATTGGTCATATCGCCCATAAAAGACAGAAGAACATAGCTTTAGGACATCTTGTTGCCTACATTTTGAAGAAGAATTATGAATTGGTTCATCCAGTTTAAGATTTTGAAGAACATCTCTACTACAATGATGGATCTTTTAGAGCAATCTTTAATAAAGATGAACCACGTAAATCACATGTTATTAGTGACTCAGAGGAGGAACATGAACCTGCACCTGCACCTGCTAGTGAACCAAATTATCAGGATTTGGTTTAGAGATTTGATCGCTTAGAGTCTCATTTTGATCAAAGATTTGATCAAATTGAAACTCACTTACAGTAGCAGGATGTTCAGTATAATCAAGACATAGGGTATATGAGAGACTAGATGAATGATATTAGTTCCAACATGCTTATGATAAGTAGTTATTTTAACTTCTTCAGTACTGTACCTCCTCCTCCTCCAGATCAGGGACCATCAGAGTGATTCATGTACTTGGTTATATTTTTCTTTAGATGATATGATTGTGTTTTATTAGTTTATGATGTATTTTTTTGTGATGTACTTTTCATTTGATGTCTTAGTATTTGAGTTTTTATGTGATATCATTCCTTAGTTTGTAATATCCATTATAATGATATCAATACAATTATCTTATTTTATTTTAATCTATTTTTGAAATGTGTGTTAGCCTATATGAAAATCCATAATATTTTTGATCCTACAAGTGCTATAACTTAAACTGCAACTCAAAATTGAATTCAATAGAAAATTTAATTTTTCTAATTCTAAGTTTTTCTTATAACTTGATAAAATTAAGAATGTCAATTTCATGTCTCTTATTAGACTACACTAATGTTTAATATTATTATTGCAATTGTGATGTTTTCTTATTTTGTATTTCACTTATCAATAAATATTGATGTACTTAGAAAAATTTGAAATTTTTTATTATTGATTTTGGAAAGATCAAGATTACTCTTGAAAAATGTATAAATGTACAAACATAAAAAAGGGGAATACGCAATGGTTCGCAATTTAAAAAAGAGGCACAAAATATGCCCACAAGTAAACAGATGCACAAAAATGTGCCATAACTATTGAAAAAGATGCGCAAAGCGTCACATGTGGTAGTTATTTCTTTCCACAATCTTTTAATTTCTTAATTCAAATTGATCTTCTATACAATTATATTTCGTATTGACATTTGAAATATACAAATTTTATATTCATCCTTTTTGCAATAATTTTCTATATCTTAGTGTTTAAATTGATTCATGTTTTTGATATATATCTTTTATTAATAATGTTATATCTCTTCTTAAATTCTATGAATCATTTTTATTTATCTAATTATTTCATTTTATTTGCAATATTTATTTCAATCACTTTTAAGGATTAATTATCAAAGGATTTCATATGACTGCTTATATTTCTGGTCTTTTTCTTCTTCTCTTTATGCTGTTGTAAAAAAGGGGGAGAAAATATTGTTTGTATTAATTGTATTGTATATGTGTGCTTATTTTGTATAGTAAGTATTATTATTTTCAAATCTTCGTATTATATATGCTTGTATTAAAAAAAAATATGTGTGCTTGTTTTATATAGTAAGTATTATTGTTTTCGAATCTTCGGATTATATCTATTTGTATTAAAAAAAAAGGATGAAAGATAAAATTGTTGAGCAATGCCTCCTTACTTTCATATGTTTATCAATTCAGGGGGAGTTTAGGAGATTCTTAGATTTTGAAATTTATACAAATAATAATTGTGTTATCATCATTAAAAAGGGGGAGATTGTTAAGAGAGTTGCTATTTGCATGTTTTATAATCTTGCAACTTGTAAAGTTTTGATGATTTCAAATATTATTATTTTAAAGTTTTGTTTTCTCCTAACACTTTTTAGAAGAATTATTTTTGATCTTGTGTGGACTAACATTTCAAGATAATCGAACTCCAGACTAATGAAGACTTCAATCAAAATTCAGCATGAGATAATTTGTAAATTGAAGCTTGCACTTTTCATTGTATTGAGTTTGAGAGGGAGTGATTGTAATTAAGTAACTTAGCGCGCACACACACACACACACACTTGGGGAGATCTTTAAAATTCATACTGATCGTACGGGATGAACCATGTTCGTACGGGACAATCAAGTCAATTATCCTCTCGGAAGAGTAATGGAACGAACTGGAAGTGAGAAAATTTTTCTAAGTCCTGATCATCCAGACAAATTTTTCTATTCATCCCAGGATGAAATGCTCTCTAGAAAATTTTCGTTCAGACGAAATCCTATTCGTGCAAAGACAAAATGCTCTCTGTAAAAATTTTGTCCAGACGAACTCCAATTCGTCCCAGGATGAAATGCTCTCTAGAAAATTTTCATTCAGACGAAATCCTATATTCGGCCCAGGATGAAATGCTCTCTGTAAATATTTTTTCCAGATGAACTCCAAGTCATCCCAGGATGAAATGCTCTCTGGAAAATTTTTGTTCAAACGAGCTCCTATTCAGCCCAGGAAGAAATGCTCTCTGCAAAAATTTTGTCCAGTCAAACTCTTATTCATTCTAGGACGAAAATGCTCTATCCTTTCTAATTTTGATAATATCCTGCAGTTTGTCGAAACCGACCCATGGCATAACTGTTCATACTGGATGAACTTAGTTCGTACGGGACGATAATCGGGTACGAAGTTAATTCGTACCAATATACATTGGGTTCATATGCAACTGATTTAAGTAAGTTCGTCCAGGATGATCCAAAATCGTACGGGACGATCCACTATGTACAGACTTGAAAATCAGCAATTTTTGGACGGTTTTTTGTGTCATTCCTATATAAAGTCCAATTAGAATTGCCTCTTAATCTTTTTGCCTACTGATCTTCGTGCTAACTGATGGGAGACTCAAGGAGTGAGTGTGAGAGAGTGTTTGAAGGAGGATTCTTACTACTGGAGCATGAAAGATTCACTTGGTACTCAAAGGTAAGAATCTCTACTTATGGTTTTTGATTGCTTTACTCTTTTCTCTCTTCCTTCTAGATTTCTTGTGAGAAGATCTGTCAAAGAGATCCGGTTCTCTGCTGACACTTGGAGAGTGTGAAAGGATGAAGAGTTTTTTGCCCACACTTGAAGAGTGTAAAAGGACGAAGGGTTCTCTGCCCACACTTGGAGAGTGTGAAAGGATGAAGGGTTCTCTGCCTACACCGAGAGAGTGTGAAAGGACAGACGGTTCTCTGTCAACACGGGGAAGAGTGTAAAAGGACTACGGTTCTCTGCCGCACCGGGTAGTGGTGAAAGAGAGTTTTGTAAAGGCTTCTCCGCCTTGCTGTGGGTGCAAAAGGAGAGTCACTAGTGGTATTAGTGCAATACTCGGAGGGTGCCTCCGGGGAGTGGATGTAGGTTGTGTTTGACCGAACCACTATAAATCTTGTGTCTTTTCGCTGCCTTTTGTTTTTTTACTGTTTAACTTGTGGTTGAAAATTTTTTTTCAACAAAATTCATTAAAGTAAATTTTCGTTATAAATTTTAAAAGAGGGCAAATTTTTTTAATTACCAATTCTCCCCCCCTCTTGGTTAGCTGCTGGGACATAATCTTAGGTTTAATAACCTAATTCATATTGAATAAGTTTCAACAATTTGATCCAAAATCAAAGGCTAGAAAATACCATAGGAATGTTCCAAAAAAAAAAAAAAAAAAGCCTAAGTAGCTTCGATTAGTTGGGATTTAATTTTAAGGGCTTTGGTTAAGTATTATGATCATTTAAGGGTTATTTGACCCATTGTTGACTGTTTGACCAGTTAAAGGGTCAACAACTACTTATGTGGCATGCAAGGTAGCATCATGGATTGGTTGAGGAGATTTAGGAATGGTTTGATGTTAAAAGACTAGGATTTGAAAGCATATATATAAAGGGGAGAGGTTTGACAAAGTCAAAGCAGGTCGACTTGGTCCAACCAACCTTGACTTAACTCATAGTTAGCTTAGACATATTTAAGCCATAATATGGAATTAGATTGAAAGCATGATATGGGCTTGATGGGGTGTATATAATGGTTGGACCAAAACATTAAAATTTGATCAAGTAAAACCCATGTGATTTGACTTAGAGTTAGCTTGAACATGCTTGGGTCATCCTTTGGAATAAGTTTGAGAATTTGAGGGGTTTCATTTGGTTAAATGGTTTTTCCTGACCCATTTGAACCCTTAAAGGATTATTGGGTCAACTTGGGTTGACTTGGTCAACAAAGTTGACCAGGACCTGGGTTTGGTTTTAATGGGTTTGGAATGATAGTTTGAGTATGTTGGATGTGGTCCCAGTGTCTGAATTAGTCATTCTAATCAAAATGATAAATTGGATCCTTAAGGGGCATTTGGGTCAACCTAGGTTAGCTTGAT
Organism: Dendrobium officinale; assembly: GCA_019514585.1. Classification (NCBI taxonomy): domain Eukaryota; kingdom Viridiplantae; phylum Streptophyta; class Magnoliopsida; order Asparagales; family Orchidaceae; genus Dendrobium; species Dendrobium officinale. Next base: position 72,419 of record JACXSL010000196.1, read on the forward strand.
CAACCAAGTTGATCTAGGACCTAGGTTTAGGCCCAACAGGTTTAGTTTGATGTTTAAAACTTATTTGAAGTGGTCTCATGCAAAGAGGAGGTCATTTGGTTTGAAATAATTGTTTAATTCTTAAGGGGTATTTTGGACATTTTGATCCCTGATCAATTAGGGGTCAAAGTGAATCCACAAAAATACAGTTTAATGTTTAAAGAGTCATAATTAAAGGTCTGGAAGTGATTAGATCGTTTGGAGAAGGCTTCAAGGTCAAATTCCACTGAGGAATAGGTCTAGTGGCATATGCCATAAATATTTAAAGGTTTTATAGCCTTTGGATTTCAATTTGGTTTTAGGGGTAGAGGCCTCAAATTGAGCTCAAATTTGGAGGGTAGACCCTAGGGACAAACTTAATCAATATATAATTGATAGATCATGAATCGGGGGTCATTGACTTGGTTTTGAAGTGTTTGAAAAATTACTAGAAAATGCTTTCAAGACTTAGGTATTTAGCCTTAAATTTTAGTCTCAAAAATTAGATTTAAACTGAGTTTTGATTTAGATGCTTGGAATTGAATTATCCAAATCATTTATAACCATTTGAATGATTATAAGTGATTGGATAGTGGTAAAGTTAGATTGGAGGCTTAATCAAGGTTTAAGCTAGAAGTAAGATTTGGGTAGATTTAAAGTATGGATATGTTTAAAGTTGTATTTGGTGCGAGGTTTGGATTATTTTGAATCTAGATTGATCTAAGATCTGGGTTGATCCTAGGATGTAGGTAGATCTAGGGTCTAGATAGATCCCGAGGTCTGAGTAGATGTAAGGTCTTGATAGGTCTAGGGTTTGGAGTGATCCTAGTGACCTCATATAAAAATGAGGTCAGCATCCACCCGATTTGACCGTGAGGGGTTCCCACTTAGGCAAATTCAACACTTCAATCACAAATGGAGTTATCTGTTGGATGATCAAAGGTCGTTTGACCCTTTAAGTGATTCATCGCACGTTAATTTCACTTCTTTTGTGTGTTTTAGGTTTAGGGTTCAATAAATGCCACCAACAAGTGTTGTGTGCATCTAGAATGCATGTTTGTGGTAACATTGTTGATTGAAATTTGTAGTTTTATTTTTCATGCATTTAGATCTTTATATTGCTCCTAACATATTTTCATCTTTCTCTTACATAAGAACATGTTTCATTGGGAGAGACCTAATAACTTGCCTCTTAGCGAGCCTAACAAGGTAGCCACTTGGGATGCTATTGATCGATAAGATCATCAGGGTAATGTCGATGTCTGGTACAGGCTCAAGCAGCATGAGGACATGTTATGAGGGCATGATATTTTTACGGGCTTCTTTACTTGCTCTCCTATGCTTTCGCCATTCATCGATGATTCCAATGAGTTTGAGGATCCCAATAAGTGGATGAGCAGTATTAGATTGAAGCATAGGGAGTATAACTCGCTAGGTAGTACAGTTGCTTGGCTCAGCCATGTTATATGTGATATCTTGGAGCCTGCAATAGATACACTTGAGCCAGTATGAAAATCGAGGTTAGCTAGTTACCGTTAGTTATAGTCGCCATCTTTGGAGTAGCCATGAGATTTATCATTTGGGTAGATCCAGTGTTCGTTTATGAATATGTTTATTGGGCTAAATATGTACTGCAAGCCCACATACACATGTTATAGTAGGCAAGGATCTGTAAGGTTGTATACGTTTCGCTATTTGACTATGGGTATATTCCCTCTTCCTTGGCCTATGGTTTAGCAGACTTTAGGATGCTAAGAGCGACACATAGGATTAGACAACCACACTCTTAGATTTGTAGGCTGTGTCAGGGTTACCCGTCTTTGGCCACTATTTTGAGGAATGCATTACTTCTGATGAGTAGTTATTTCATAGGGTACCTTCAGCAGATGGGCATATGAGAGGGAGTTTAGCTATGTTGGATGTTTACCAAGCTCTCCTTAAGCAGTATTATAAGATGTACAGATCATGAGGCTTATCAATACGTGCTTGAGTTTGTTAGACCACTCAAGTATTCACTAGCCACATCAGCTAGTATACCTACCCACTACCCTGCATCCACTGGCAACCAACGGCTCTGCCACCGCTCTGCTCCACTTGTCCAGCAGACATTAGCCAATTCTATATATACCGATGTAACCTGGATGCAATAGAAATGAGAAAGAGCTAATGCTTTACACTATTCATCTCTACGCTTTCCTCTCTGGTTTTTCTCTAACCTTTTGCAGGATCTCTCATGGTATAAGAGCCAACTCGGTGATCCTCCTTCCTCTTCGCAATGGAAGATCAAGAATCATCATCAGCCACTCAACCAACCTCCCTCCAGACTCTAGGAGCAGATTCTCCAACTTCAATGGCGACAACCGAAGTTCAAATCCCGCCGACCCTCAAGTTTCTCATGTCAAACCTCAAGCTCATCATTCAGAACCAGCTTACCAACGAGAACTATCCTATATGGCGACTTCAAGTTCTCCAAATGTTTACAGCGAATGGTTACGAAGGTCATCTCACGAGCACCATCTCTCGACCTTCTCCGTCGTCAATCGCTTCAAACCCAGCTGAGTCCGCCTCTGGCATCTGGTCGAACAGAACCTGGTCTCCGCATTACTGTCCACTATCTCCCAACCAGTATTACCTTATATCCTTACTCTCACATCGGCAAGTGAGATCTGGCAAACGCTTGAGCTCCGGTTGCAGCCCACAAATCGATCCAGGGTAATCCAGCTTAAAAATGAGTTATATCATATTCAGATGAAGGATCTCACAATGACACATTACCTAGGCAAAATCAAATCACTAGTTGATAATATAGCAGCAGCTGGTTCACTACTTGATCCTGAAGAGATCATTCTCCATATTATGAATGGCTTACCCACCTCATACAATGCCTTCAAAACTTCAATTCGAACTAGTTAACTACCCATCAACCTTGACGTATTATACACCCTCCTCTGCAGTGAGGAGATCCATCAGCAAGTTGAAATCTATAGGGACGCGGAAACTTCAGACAATGCAGCCCTCTACATAAACTGAGCATCTCCAGCTCGTGGTCGCACCTCCAACCGCAGGTCGCGTGGCAGAGGAGCTCCCTTCAGACCAAATCCAGCAACTACTCGGTCTCCATCCGATGATATTAGTCGCCCAATCTGCCAGATTTGCGGGAAAGTCGGTCACTCCGCCTCTTCCTATTGGCATCGCTACAACTCTAATTATTCACCCAGTCCCTCAACTGCACCGAAAGCCTTTTTAATCGGAGCTCCATCGAACATTCCAACTGAATGGATATTGGATTCTGGCGCATCTGCTCACCTCACACCCAATGCATCCAATCTGCAGAACCCCATTCCCCACTCCGGCAGCGACACTGTCTCCACTGCAAACGGTAGCTCTCTCCCCATCCAACACTCCGGCCAAGGCATCCTTCCGCTCCCTGAATCTACTCGTAAGCTACATCTATACAAATTACTTCACGTTCCTCATTTATCTCACAACCTCTTTTCTATTCACCGGCTAACAACTGACAACAATTGCTCAATTTCCTTTGATTCCACCGATTTCACAATCAAGGACCTCTTGGACAACAAAACACTCATCCGTGGATGTTGCTGTAACGGGCTTTACTCTGTTCCCACATCCTCCGACTCACTCACCGCTCTTCACTCAACTACAGCTACCTCTCCCAACTGGCATGCTCGTCTAGGTCATCCCAACGCTCGCACTCAACAACTGCTATAAAAAATGTTTCCCTCTCTATGTATCTCGTCGTCTATTTCTTATTGCACTTCGTGTAATGTGGCCAAAAGCCACCGTTTACCTTTTACGTCTAGCTCAACTCGTGTAACAAAGCCCTTTATGTTAATGCATTCTGATGTTTGGGGCCCTGCTCTCGTTAATTCTCTCAATGGTTTTCGCTATTATGTACTCTTCATCGATGATCACACTAGGTACTCATGGCTCTACCTCATGCACAACAAAGCCGAGACATTCTCTAAATTTAAACATCTACATAATACCATCCGTAACAATTTCAACACTAATATAATCACACTCCGCTCGGACGGAGGTGGAGAATTCACCGGCAACTCTTTCCGTGAATACCTCCTTGCCAACAGCATCAACCATCAACTCAGCTGCCCTCATACACTTGAACAAAACGGCACGGCTGAACCCAAGCACCGCCATTTACTCGAAATAGTATGGACTCTACTTCACCAAGCCAATCTCCCTCATCACTTTTGGGCCGAAGCCATCCTTCATTCCACATATCTCATCAATTGATTACCATCCAAAAGCATCCATAATGATACACCATATAAGCTTATGTACAATCAATCACCCTCCTATTCACATCTTAAGGTATTCGGATGCTTGTGTTTTCCATGGCTTCAACCAAATGCTCCATCAAAGCTACATCCTCGATCACAAGAATGCGTCTTCCTCGGCTATTCCTCTTCTCACAAAGGCTTTCGCTGTCTCAATCTACATACCAATCAACTCCACATCTCTTGCTACGTTCTCTTTTATGAAAATATTTTTCCCTTTCACCCTACACATCCACAAACATCAAATCCCATCTCTCAGCTGGAGTTCACCACTCCCTACCTCCTCTTACCAACATCTACCATCCCTCACAACACCAAAATCCCTCCAGCAAGCTCTACTCACCCACCATCTAACACAAACTCTTCTCCAATGCACACTCCCATCCAGCAATCCATAAACTCCACACCCACAATGGCTACCTCTAACACTTCTGCTCAATCTTACATACTAACTCAGCCAACGGCTGCCTCCCTTCACCCAATGCAAACACGACTCAAAATGGGTATTAAAAAACTGAAACAATTGTTTGATCTTCTTACTGTCACCACCACCCACACACCCTCTACATATAATCAAGCCAACAAACTACCTCAGTGGAGACGTGCCATGTCAGAGGAATTCCTAGCTCTACAAAAACAAAGGACTTGGTCCCTCGTTCAGCCTCCACCACACACCACAATTCTGGGATGCAAATGGACATACCGGATTAAATACCTTCCGAACGGTCAGGTTGATCGTTACAAGGCCCGGCTTGTTGCTCAAGGATTTAACCAAGAATACGATATCAATTATCAGGAGACCTTCAGTCCTGTAGCGAAAATGCCGACTATCAGAATACTCCTCTTAATTTCGCTTCAACACGACTGGCCGACATTCCAATTTGATATATCAAATGCCTTCCTTCATGGCGAGCTCAAGGAAGCCATTTATATGCATCATCCCACCAGATTCACTGATCCAGACCACCCTCATCATGTTTGTAAACTCCATAAGACCATTTAAGGGCTCAAACAAGCACCGAGGGAATGGTACAATACATTCACCTCCTCCTTACTCCAATTTGGTTTTACTTTTAGCAAAGCGGACCCTTCATTCCTCACATACTCCAAAACTGGCATTCGGATGTATATTCTTATTTATGTGGATGACCTGCTAATCACCGGAAACAACTCAACTGCCATTCAGCAGCTCGTTTCCTATCTCCAAAAGCTGTACTCCCTCAAACAACTGGGACCGATCACCAATTTCTTGGGCATTTAGGTAACCAAAACCAATACAGGTCTCTTCCTCCATCAAACTTAATATGCATCCGATCTCCTGCTCTCAGCTGGCCTCCAAAACAGCAAGCCCGTATTAACACCTTCTGCACTCAAAGCTGCTCCCACTCCTGATCTCACCGTGCCATACTCTGATCTGCAGCATTACAGACGACTAACTGGATCATTGAACTACCTAACTATCACAAGGCCCGATATAGCCTATGCCGCAAACAGCATCTGCCAGCGAATGCATCAGCCCTCCGTCAGTGACTACAAGGCTCTGAAACGTCTCCTATGCTACATACAAGGCACAATTCACTATGGTCTGCCTCTACAGCCCAACTCTCTCCAATTAACAGCTTACTCAGACGCCGACTGGGCCGGCGACACTCATGATCGTCGATCAATCACCGAATTCTGCATTTTCCTCGGCAAAAGTCTCATATCATGGTGCGTGAAGAAACAGGTTACCATGGCAAAGTCATCCACGGAAGCAGAATACCGAGCCCTCTCCTCCGCCACCTCCGACATTATCTGGCTACGACGTCTTCTAGCTGATTTCCATATAAAAAAATCTGAGCCAACCTCTCTCTACTGTGACAACACTTTGGCACTAGCTCTGGCTCACAACCCGGTCTTCCATGCTCGCACCAAACACATAGAAATCGACTATCATTTCATTCGCCAGCACATCTCCTCCGGTGCAATTCTTCTCCATCATCTCAGTTCAGAAGATCAACCAGCTGATCTACTCACTAAGCCACTACCTCTCGCTCGCTTCACTGAACTCAGGAACAAGTTGAGCATTCAACCTCTGAACCCTCAACTTGAGGGGGGCTGTTAGACCACTCAAGTATTCAGTAGCCACATCAGCTAGTATACCTACCCACTACCCTGCATCCACTGGCAACCAACGGCTCTGCCACCGCTTTGCTCCACTTGTCCAGCAGACATTAACCAATTCTATATATACCGATGTAACCTGGATGCAATAGAAATGAGATAGAGCTAATGCTTTACACTATTCATCTCTAAGCTTTCCTCTCTAGTTTTTCTCTAACCTTTTGCAGGATCTCTCAGAGTTGGTATGTCTGTGGACACATGGGTCTGTAACTTTCTCCATAGTGACTACCTGTCTTCTATTATAGCTTAACTACATGATCCTTTTTACTGTAGTTTGTAACACGAGGTCCCGTTGTCAGAGGAGACCTCTCTGTTGTCTTCTTCCACTGGTTACATTTCTCTTGCACTACCAACCATTATTGAGGATTTATTTCTTGCAGGGTTTTAGGCTATTTGGCTATATGCTTTTATTCTCCCCCTTAGAGTATTGTTCTTACGATGCAGTATTCAGCCGGCAGCTAATTAGAGGGACAACATCTTTTTTTTAGCTCCAGCTGTACTTGCCCAAATATACATAGCCCTTAGTACTACTTTTGAGGCTACCACTCTTCATATACGAGAGATACCCTGTCGTGGCACTACTTATATGGTTATATTCATCTATAAATACAGGGAACCTTCTCTTGCCTAGAGTGTCCTTCATATTTTTTGGAGAGGCAATTTCTTACATTTATTTAGATGTCACAGGCCTCTTTGACCCTAGAATCAGAGCAGGTTCAACTTTTCTTCTTTATTCAGCACCTGGTGGTACACTACTTTTCCTTAGTACACCAGCTAGATATTGTTGGTTTATAGCTCCACCTGAGAGGGACAATTATTGTGGATGAGTTTGACAAGAGGAGGAGATGCACTTTGCAACATAGTAGGCATATTTTAATAATGGCTGAGTATTTCATCAGCATGCACTTAGACTGGTTGTGCCATCATTAAGGCAATATTGGATACTAGAGGGGTTTAAGCCAAACAGGGTGGCTCGTCAATTTAAATTTTCCTAGGTCACCACTTATGATGGATGTATGTTGGTTCCCAAGGTAGTAGTTGCCCGACATATAGGAGTTATTCCACATGAGACCAGATTCTATGCAATTGCTTTAGTGTGGCTATAATTGTTGAGACTTGGCACCAATTCTAAGTTCTGCTTGCCTTATCCCTCCATCCAGACAAGTGTCAGCTACACATGACTGACTTAGGTACGATGGTCTTTTGCCACTTCTTTGGAGCACAATTCTCAGAAGTATGAGAGCAGGGTGAGGGTGCTAGGAGTACCGAGGGGATAAAGACCTCATCGGGACTCTTCAGAGGTTTGAGTTGACAGAGGTACCTTGCCTACCTTTTCCTTCCTTTTGGTTAGTAATTAATTTATTAACATTTTTTACCATTTGATTTTGTGTATTTCTTTCCCCTGATATAGGGAGATATACTCAGGGTTATACTGTCGCTGAGGACACTGCTACTTCCACTATCAGAGTGCAAGATGTAATGCTTAAGCTAGATCTCATAGGGCCATAGGGGCACTACAGTCTTCTTGCAGGCATACTGCCTCTCAGCATACTATGCATCCTCGGATGTTCATGGATATACACTTTTCTTCTAGAGGCTTTGGAGAGAGCTCCCATGGAGCGAGGATGTCAAAATTCATTTGATACAACATGATGGTTCCTTCTATGGATTTTTTCTTTCTAGTATACCCTTATGGCTGTTTTTTTCCCGGGGAGTCTTTTGGTACCGGTGAAGCTTCGCCAACAGAGATTCTTAAAGGTATCTCCATGCATACAAATAGTTTTGGAGTTAGTGCCTATCGTTGAGACATCTTTTTTGGAGAGTCTCCTTGCTGAATTTATGAGCTCCTCCTCTGGTACATTTTTATTTTATGTTAATTTTATTTCTTAAATAAATACTTCTCTACTCACTATTATCTAGCTTTGTTTGTGTATACCCTTTGTGAGGAATTATGGTGATCGTTCAAACAACAAGCTTGGAGAATTCAGTTGCCTAATCAAAGCAATGTATAATTTTGCTTTAAATTTGATTATTACGAAGTTCCTTCAAATATAAGAAAAATTGATAATAAATTAATTTGGCATTTGTTATGTGATTAAAGTTTATTTATTTAAGGATTTGTAGTATTAATTTACTTAAATTAAACTACATATAGTTTGAAATTGCTTCTAGGTTTGAATTTTTTTAATCTCAAATTTGTTTTCAATTTAATCAATTCTCATCATCAATATATATTCATATACTAGTTCGTTTTTATTTGTAGATTGCATAAACCTTGATATTAGGCTTCTCAATCATTATGTTTCAATGTATAATAATTAACATAATTATGTGTGCATAAAAATCATTTTAAATGTGTAACACATTGATTTTATAATCTTCAGAATGATACATATTTTATTGTATGTTAAATTAGTTGTATCAAAGGTTTTCTTTATCAATTCATCCAAATGAGAGTACAATTGTTCAAATCCACTAGACAACTCTAGGCAGGGGGCACTCATCCTTAGGACATGTCAAGTTTAAGGCTTCGTTTGAGGCGGCTTTCTTACTGCTTCTTAAAGTAACTTTCTAGTACAAAAGTTAAAACTTTTGTACTAAAAAAACTGATGAAATACCGGTTAACCAAGAGAGATGGTGGAACACTTTACCATTTATAACAAACTTTATGCTTCCACTGCTTTAGTTACCATTTTCTGCTTATAGTACTTTACAGACTTTTTACATAATTTTCACTAAGATAGTAATAGCTAGGTAAAAGAAAACACATATAGAAGTATTGGAGAAAGGAGAGAACAGTTGTCTTCTTTTAACAAAAGTATTATACACATAATACTATAGTATTCTTCTGGTATGTTCCCTATTTTTTATTGTTGTTGCTTGTGCATTTCTTCCAGGTATTACTGATCCTGCAGAAGGACAACTGTTGGTATTAGAGCTATCGTCTGGAACAGGATGACAAACAGAGGCAAAGAACCAGTGACAAAGGAAGTTTGGACCCTTGAAATGCTCTAGGGAAACCAGGAAACCATCAATTAAAGGATCGATGAAATGGCGGCCGACGTTCAGCGGCTGACCGTGGAGATTCGTCGTGAGTTCAATCTCATCGGTGAGACAATAGCATCAGGATTTTCATCAGGAGGAGACACTTGCCAATAGACCAGTTCCCAGGAGGAGAGTAGTGGCCGACTGCAATGAGCGGCACCTCCAGATGAATCCCTAAGACTCAATTGATTCAGAGGAAGAATCACCTCCTGTGCGAGGCTATGATCCGAGGGACTCCAATTAAGAGGAGATGACTAACTAGTATGTGGGAGCTCACTATGATGGCTGAGAAAATGTGTATTCCCTCGACTGGAAGGGACAGAAGCTATGATTATTGTCGGGAGCGACAGCTACGCCTTCGCTGGATAAAGGTCAACCCAAGCAGGCTACTATTCATATGGTTTCAGGGTCCATGCTACTGCAATGTTGGCATGAACATTCACCCATATTTGCTTTACTTGTAACTGAGTTAAATCCTTGTCCTCAATTGCAAGATTTCCCTATTGAAGTTTCTGTACTTCTTAAGCTTTACAATGATATTATACTCGAGGAGCTACCTGTCGAAGTACCACCACTACGACGCATCCAACACCAAATAAACTTTTCCCCTAGTGCCACATTACTGAACTTGCCTCACTATCAGCTCAACCCGAAGGAGCAGATTATTTTGTAAGAGTTAGTTGATGACTTGTTGAGAAAATAACTAATACAAGTTAACCTAAGCCCCTGTGTCGTGCTTGCATTACTGGTACCCAAAAAGGATAGAACCTGGCGGATGTGTGTCAATAGCTGAGTTTAATAAAATCACAATCAAATATAGATTCCTAATGCCCTGCATAGAAGAGCTGCTTGATAAGCTCATGGGATCTTCGATATTCTCCAAATTGGACTTATGGAGCGGCTATCATCAGATTCGTATACAAGCAGAAGACGAATGAAAGACCATTTTTAAAATGCTGCAAGGTTATATAAATGGAAGGTAATGTCGTTCGGGTTGTGTAATGCACCTTCCACATTCATGAGGATGATGAATGAGGTTTTAAAACCTTTTTTTTTTGGGAAAATTTTGCATAGTATATTTTGATGATATCTTGGTATACAGCGCCGACCGACATCAACATCTTTAGCATCTAAAATCTCTTTTTGAGATTTTGAGAGAACAAAAATTATTTGTCAATCTCCCTAAATGTGAATTCGTCACTTCAAAGGTTAAATTTCTTGGCTTTATTGTTTCAGCTGCTGACATTCATGTGGATCCACAACAGGTCTCCGCTATCCAAGATTGGCCTCCACCAAAATCTTTTATTTTTTTATGTTTGAAGTTTCCACAACTTAGCCAATTTCTATAGGCGATTCATTAAGAATTTTAGCATTACCATAGATCCAAATACTAAATGCTTAAAATTCAAGACATTCATATGGGAAGCGGAGCAGCAACAAAGTTTCATGATAATTAAGGAGGCTCTTATTACTACACCTGTTTTGTCCCTCACTAGCTTTGACAAGCCATTCATTGTGGACACCGACGCCTCTTCAATTGGTGTTGGCCAAATGCTCTCACAAATGGGTAACCTTGTCGCATTTCTTAGTGAGAAATTATGCCCCACTCGACAGAAATGGACAGCTTATAAATAAGAACTGTATGCAATTATTCAAGCACTGAAGCAGTAGGAGCCATACTTACTACATCAAGACTTTATTTTATATAGTGATAATAAAGCCTTGCAATATATAAATACTCAAAAAAATATCAATCGGATGGATGCTAGGTGGATTATGTTTTTACAGTGGTTCTCATTCACACTTAAGCATAAGCCTGGAGTAAAAAAATGTTGAATCTTGATTAGGTTGTTAAACCTAAGCTATTAAGGCTAACCAAGAGGGGGGGGGGGGGGGGGGGGGGGGGGGTGTGAATTGGTAATTTTAAAAATTACTCTTGGATTTTAAAATTTGAAAACCTTTGAGTTTCGTAGCAAGTTAATTAAAGTTTTAAAAAAACTTTTCAGCCCCAACAAATTTAACTTGCAGTAAATAAAATGCAAAAATTTAAACGACGCAAAGATTTATAGTGGTTCGGTCAAACACGACCTACATCAACTCCCTGAAGACTCCCTCTTCAAGTATTGCACTATTATCAAAAGTGTCTCTCCTTTTGCCCCCACAACAAGGTAGAGAAGCCTTTACAAATCCTCTCTTCCACCAATTTGCGGTGAGGCAGAGAACCGTTGTCCTTTCACACTCTTCAAATGTCGATAGAGAACCGTCATCCTTTCACACACTGCAATTGTCGGTAGAGAAACGTCATCTGTTCACACTCTCCAAGTGTCGGTAGAGAACCGTTGTATGTTCACACTCTCAAAGTGTCGGCAAAGAACCATCGTCTGTTCACACTCTCCAAGTGTCGGCAAAGAACCAGATCTTCTTCAAAGATCTTCTCACGAGCAATCTAGAAAGATAAGAGGAAGAGTGAAAAACATAATTCACATAGAGATCCTTATCTTTGAGTAACCTTGTGAACCCTTCACACTCCACTTGCAAGAAATCTCTCTCAAACACTTTCACACTCTCTTTCAATTGCCCCTGAAAAATCATGAAGACAATACTTTTTCACGTCAGTTTCAATGGACCTTTTATACTAAAGACACAAAAAACCATCCATAAAACTAAAAATTTCAATTTTAAACATTCACGATTATATAGTACGATCATATTTTATACGTATGAACAGTTCAAAAACTGGTACGTATGAACTTATTGTGAATCGATACAAAAACATTTTTATACATGATCATTGTCCGGTACGAACAGTTAGAAAATTTTTCACATTCATCGGGACGAAAAGAGACTCGTAAATTTTGTACTATGATCGGAGTATGTACGATGACGTCATCGTTTGGTACGATCAGTTATGAAAAATATCAAGTTCATCAAGACGAAAAGTCGAGATTAAAAGGGACCTCACAATTTCGTACTCTAGAAGGTATGTACAAATTGTGTTCGTACAATACGATTCATACTTAAAAAAAATCTTTTTACGCGACCAGGAGCCCTTCCATTTCATACTATAGAAGGTATGTATGAACTGTGTTTGTATAGTACGATCCATACTTAGAAAAAAAATTTTTACACGACCAGCAACTCATCCATTTTGTACTCTAGAGGGCATATATGAACTGTGTTCGTACAGTATGATCCATAAAAAAATAAAAAAAGTGGAGGGTTGTATTAGGTAGTCGGCAGTTAGTGTAAAACATATCGAATAATCATGATAGTTCGATCCATACTTATAAAAATTCTTTTTATGCGAACAGGAACCCATCCATTTTGTAGTCTGGAAGGCCTGTACAAAATGGGGTCGTACAATATGATTATTACTTAGAAAAATTTCCATTTCTGTTCGTTTGACTGCTCGTCGGGAAAAATAACTGAATAAATCATCCCGTATGAAGTATATTTATATAGTACGATTAGTTTAAAAATACAAATTTTAATCTCTCTCCCCGTTTGTCTGTGCATAGTTTCTCAATTAGAATCACACACTCTCTCAGACTCAATAAAATAAAAAATTACATACTTCATTTACAATAGTCTCTAATTTGATCTGATTTGAAGTCTTCAACAATTTGAAGTATGATTTTCCTGAAATATTAGTACACACAAACAATAAAGCAATGCATCCAAAATATGTTAGGAGAAATAATAATTAAAATAATAATATTTAGAATCATCAAAAATAAATATGTTACAAGAATATCAATAATAAAAAACTAAGTTGCAACAATTTCAACAATCTCTCACTTTTTTATGATAGCAAAATAATTATTATTTGAATGAAATTGAATACCCTAATTTTTTTTTAACTCCCCCTGAATGAATAAATATGTGTATAGAAGGGAATACTTTTAAGAACAAATCAATTTTTTATTTTTAAATTTTAAAACACACAAAAGTAAAATAAAAGCGAAACACGAAGCATCCAAAAAATACAAAACAACACTAACACACCAACCAAAATAATACTAACACACGAAAAAACAATCAAATGCAAATAATATCTCCCCCTTTTGACATCAACAAAAAGGGAAGAATGACAGTTGAAATGGAAGAAGTCATATGAGAAATATTAAAAATTAATCTTGAAAGAGAGTGAACTATAATTGCAATAACAAAGTTAATGTTCATTAGATGAAAAAGAAAGATTCAAAAATATTTAAATTAAAGTATAACATAGATAAAAAAAAGTAATCAAGGTCATGAAGCATTCTAGACAATTAGATAAGGAGAATTATTGCAAAAGTGATGAAATGAAAATTAGATAATTTCAATTTTCAATATAAAGCATAATTTAAAATTAGATTGATTTGAATTTGAAGATTAAAAGATAGAGGAAAGAACATTCTCAATTGGCGACATTACACATCTTTTCAAATATTTTTGGCACACTTTGTGCATCTTTTTGTATTTAGGTTAATTTTGCGCTTCTTTTCAATTTGCGAACAATTGTGCATTCTTTCAATTTTTACACACATTATACATTTTCCTTTTTGATATTCTTTTTTTAAATTGTCTTTCCAAAATTAATAATCTAGAAAATCAAATTTCTTTAATTACAAACATAATTATATTGAAAAGTGAAAATACAAATAGTAAGACATTAAAATTGCAATAATAATATTGTGAATTATGTTTGTCTAAAAAGAATATAAGATTGATTGCCTTAACTTGATCAAGTTATAAATTAACTTAATTTTTTTTTGAAAAATTAGATTTCATAATGAAATTAATTTTTATATTGTAGTTTAATTTATAACACTTTTTAGATCAATTAAGATAGGATTATCATATAGGCAACCTAACATTTCAAACAAAGAAAAAAATTAACTAAATAAAACAAGATATTTTTTTATTGATATGAATCCTAAGATGTAATACATTGATGCGCAATTGATATCAAATCATAGATCTCAATATAACATAACATAACAATGACAACATCAAGGATGTAAAACAAGACAAGTACATAAAGCATTAAAAATATCACAAAGATAAATACATCTCAAAGGACTGGCAAAGACAACATACAAGAAGTACATCTAAAAATATGAGGGGCCCTGGTCTGGAGGAGGCTGGTTGAAGACAAAAAATAGCTATTCATCATAGCTACATTAGTGTTCACGGATTCAAACTGTCCTCGAATCCGCCCCATGTCTTATTGGTACTGAGCATCCTGCTAGTTTAGGTGAGTCTGGATTTGATCAAAGCGTTGATCAAAATGACTCTCTAGTCGGTCAAAGTGCTGGACCATCTCTTGAAAGTCAGGTCCATGAGCAGGTGCAGGTGCAAGTGCTGGTGCTCCCCCTTCTCCCTCAGGATCCTCACTTACATTGCCATCCTTTCTAAAAAATGCTAGAAATGAAGAATCAGTAAAGTAGATTGACAATTCAAGTAGAGGCTCATGATGAACAAGATTGCACTTCTTTTCTAAAATATATGTCACAAGATGTCCTAAGGCAATATTCTTCTTCCTCCTATGAGAAAGATATCCAATTTCAGAAAGTCCGTGAATATAATCAAGAATAAGTTGGGCTTCATCTATTGGTTGTCCAATCATAATAAGATAGGTAACAGTGGACATAAGAGGAGTATTTTTTTAATATGGTCACCAACTTTAGGAATTATTGAAGTTCTATGGACATGCTGAATGCCCCTTGCATTTTGGTTTAAGGTATAAACCCTAGGCAAATGACCTACTTGTTCAATCCCTCTAAGAATTTTGTTTATTTTGGACCAGTCAAAATCAAATTTAGAAGTCATTGTGTGGGCTCTAACCCCTTGAGTTCTTAAATACAAAATGGTTCCCAAATATTTCTTAGTGATTTCTACCCTTTTCTTCATGACATAAGATCTTATCCTACTCTCATCAGAACTAAAAGACATGTTTTCCAGAAAATAGTGAAAGATTTCTTTATTGTAGGCATAAATCAAAGTTAGGATAAAGGCAAATTGAGTAGTGCCAAAAAGAGACATTATTTGAGAATGGATATCTTCTTGAAATAAGATTCTAGAAGGAGTAATTTTAGCAGAGACAAACCTAAGGAAAGAATCCTCATTTGCTCTAGATAGAAAGTTTTTATCTTCACTCATAGAAGATGATCCCTTAGTGACTCTACCACGCTTACTAGAACTGGCCATAACTAAGAAGTGAAGGATTAAAGGAGGTTGTGAAGTGAATGAAATTAAATCTAAAGCCATCCTATTTAAAGAAAAACGATCATTCATACGTACGAAAAGAGGTTTGTATAGTATGATAGATAGTTCGCATGTACGAAAATAATTTCATATGTATAATCGAATACGTTCAAAATAAAATGACTTTTCATAATTACGTAAGTTACGAAGCGTCCTTTCATACATGCTTTTTGAACAGACTATCGTACAGACGAATAGGTGTTCGTGTTATTTAAGATTATTTTAAAGATGGTTAGGTTCGTCCCCCACATTGAATCACACGCTATTCATATATACGAAATAAAATTTTGTACGTATGATAAGTTAAAATAACTAATTTTGGCTAGATAACCGTCTAGGTACGTATAAATGAATGAATACAAATTGTCTGGGATGATATTAATATCGTACAAGATGATTTGTATTGGAAAATAATAAAAAAAAACTTTATGCAATCAGACCAAAGAACGATCAACATGCTACAGAATTCATACGAGACGAAAATAATTTTGTACAGTACTAATAGAATACTTAAAAAATCATCACGATCATTCAAAAACAGAAATTTTGATGTGTGAAAAACATGTCCAACACATAGAAAACATAAATCAAAACTAAGAAACCAGAAAAAAAATAGACATAACACACAAAAATAAAACACAAACAATAAAAAAAAATAAAAGACACATAAAAACATATCAAGTTTGCAGAGGTTTTTATTTAAGCATTAAGATCAATCACACCTAGCCTTATTCTTAATGTGCTAAAGGTATCAAAAGCTAGTGGTTTTATAAAAATATCTGCAAGTTAAATTTCAGTTGAAACATGGTTCAATTCTATTTCTATATGTTTGGTTCTAGCTAGAATGTTGAATAGAATTTTTTAAAATGCAAATGGCACTAGTGTTATCACAATAAATTGGAATTGTGCCTATTATAAATATTAAATCAATCAACTATTATTTCAACCAAAGAACTTATGCCACATAACTTTTTAAGGCAATGTTTTCAGCTTCAGCCGTAGATAGGGCTATAGAATTTTATTTTCTACTTGACCAAGAAACTAAAGAAGTTCCTATAAATTGATAAGTTTTAGATATACTCTTTTGATCAATCCTATAACCTATAAAGTCTGAATCTGAATATCCAAAAATTTCAAATGATGAGCTATACTTAAGTTCTGAGTTCCTAAGAGATATCTTAAAAACCTTTTTATTACTATCAAATGTAATTCTTTTGGATTTGATTGAAATCTAGCATACAAACAAATACTAAACATAATATCGGGTCTGCTAGCAGTCAAATAAAGCAAAAATCTAATAATTTATCTAAATTTCTTTGATCAATAGATTTTCCTTTGGGTCTTTATTCAATTGAGTTTAGGAACTCATAGGTGTACTAACTGGTTTAGTATTATCCATTTCATACTTCTTGAGGATGCCTTTAACATACTTTAACTGACTAAGAAATATACCTTTCTCAATTTGCTTAATACTAAAACCTAAAAAGTAACTTAAATATACCATTGAGCTCATATCAAATTCACAACTCATTATTTTAGAAAACTTATCATAAAAACTTTTATTTATAGATCCAAAGATGATATCATCAATATAAATTTGTATAATGAGTATGTCATCTCTTATTTTCTTCAAAAAGAGAGCGATATCCACACTTCCTTTTTCAAAAGATCTCTCAAGTAAGAAAGTGCTCAACCTCTCATACCACGCCCTAGGTGCCTATTTAAATCCATATAATGCATTTTTAAATTTAAAAATATGATTTAGGAATTTTAAATTTTCAAAACTTGGAGGTTGTTCAACATAAACATCCTCTTGAATCACCCCATTCAAAAAGGTACTTTTTTCTATCCATTTGAAACAATTTAAATCCTTTAAAATAGGCAAAGGCTAACAAAATTCTAATTGCTTCAAGTCTCACTACAGGGGCAAAAGTTTCCTCAAAATCAATGCCTTCAATTTAATTATATTCCTTAGCCACCAATCTAGCTTTATTTCTAACAACAACTCCTGAGTTATTCATTTTATTTTTAAATAACCACTTAGTTTCAACTATACTTTGATCATTTGGCCTTACAATTAATTCCCAAACTTCATTTCTTACAAATTGATTTCATTCTTCTTATATTGCCAAAATCCAAAAATCATTCGAAAGTGCTTGATTTATATTTGTTGGCTCTATTATTAAAAATGATGGCAGAATGATTGACTTCTTTGTTTAGTCTCTACGCCTAGTCCTAATACCCTTACTAGGTTCACCTAAAATCAATTCCTTAGGGTGATTTTTGGAAAATTTTAAATCTATAGGTAATTGGTTTTCTTTCTCCACATTTTCTTCCAACTCAATCTTCTCAATCTTCTAGGAGTTATTTTCTATTTCATTCTCTTCCAAATTTGGCTCTTTCAAAAATCCAGATTGATCAAATATAACAAATGTGGTCTCCTCTACTACAAAAGTTCTTTTGTTAAATACTCTATAAGATTTTTCAATACTAGAGTATGTCATCTCTCATTTTCTTCAAAAAGAGAGCAATATCCACACTTCCTTTTTCAAAAGATCTCTCAAGTAGGAAAGTGCTCAACCTCTCATACCACGCCCTAGGTGCCTGTTTTAATCCATATAATGCATTTTTCAATTTAAAAATATGATTTAGGAATTTTGAATTTTCAAAACTTGGAGGTTGTTCAACATAGACATCCTCTTGAATCACCCCATTCAAAAAGGAACTTTTTTCTATCCATTTGAAATAGTTTAAATCCTTTAAAAAAGGCAAAGGCTAACAAAATCCTAATTGCTTCAAGTCTCACTACAAGGCAAAAGTTTCCTCAAAATTAATGCCTTTAATTTAATTATATTTCTTAGCCACCAATCTAGCTTTATTTCTAACAACAACTCCTGAGTCATTCATTTTATTTTTAAATAACCACTTAGTTTCAACTATACTTTGATCCTTTGACCTTACAATTAATTCCCAAACTTCATTTCTTATAAATTGATTTAATTCTTCTTATATTGCCAAAATCCAAAAATCATCTGAAAGTGCTTGATTTATATTTGTTGGTTCTATTATTAAAAATGATGGCAGAATGATTGACTTCTTTGTTTAGTCTCTATGCCTAGTCCTAATACACTTACTAGGTTCACCTAAAATCAATCATCATAAATTTGTATATCTTCCCTCTTAGACTTATAGTGCCAACTGGTCCAAAAAGATGCATATGTAAAATCTCTAAATATTTACTAGTTCTAAGATCTTTATTAGAATGAAATAAGGACTTCACATGTTTTCTTAATTGACATGTATCGCAAAGATGATCCTTAGTAAAGTCTAATTTTGATATACCTCTAACCAAATTCTTTGGGGTAAAGTTTATAAGATTTTTCATGCTAGAGTGACAGGGTCTCATATGTCATAACCATGATTCATCAGAAATAGTTTTCAAATAAAAAGTATTAGGAGATTTAATATAATTTAAATCTAGCATATAAACATTATTTATCCTTATTCCATGCAAAATAGCATTTCTATTTAGGCTTAATATGCAGCTAGTAGGAAAATTTTTGCAATATAACCTTTATCATATAGCTGGCTAATACTTAACATATTATGTTTTAAGCCTTCTACAAGTAACAAATTTTCAATGAAATTTTTTTGTAAGTTTTCGATCATACTTGTGCCAATCACTTTACTAGTGGTGTTATCTCCCAGTATAACCCTGCCTCCATTCCTGGCTTCCAACATTATAAATTATGTAGTGTCTCCAGTCATATGCTTTGAGCAACTGCTATCTAGATACCAAATACTCTCACGAGGCCTTATATGAGAGCGTGCCTGCTAAACAATAAAATATTAGACTTGGCAACCCAAACAAGTTTGAGTTCTCCTTTTGACAAAATTAAATTAGAAGCATGTATGATATGAATAGGTTTATGCATCTTTGGTCTCCACACTAAATGAGTTTTTCTATGCAAAGTACATGTGTGTGCAATATATCCAATCATCCCATAAGAATAGCATTTAACTCCAAGAAAATGGTTTCATATTTTTGTATAATAATTTTGATCTGGTTTAAATAATTTTGACCACAAAATAGGATTAGTGAAATCTTCAAGTGTTGGTGTTTTACTATTTTCCGAGAGCTTGCACTTTTAATTTCAGAAATGTGTTTAAATTTCTAATATATTCTTAACAAAATTTAAATAATGTTCTATATTCTCAGATTCATCATTAAAATCTTTGAATTCTTTTTCCAATTTAGCATAAGATGATTTTAAAATACCATTCTTCTTATTTAAGTCATTAAATTCATTAAGTAAGCTCATGTGGTTGTTATCTATTAATGCATTATCTTTCCTAAGGATTTTGTATTCTCTTTGCAATTCTTGCAATTCTAGGTTCATTCTAAAATGCATTTTTTTTAGTTTTCTATATGCATCATAGATTCTTTCAGAAATGTCTAACAATTCATTATAGGTCTAGCTGATCAAGATTATCGGCCATTAAGCATAAGTTGGTGACTTCCTTCTTTTCTATTTTTGATGAATCCAAAGCTGAGTCCGCCCAAAAAGCTCTTTGGAATATCTTCTTGCCCTTCTTCACATTTGATTTCTCCTCTACCTTCTCCTTGCTAGGAGTGGCTTTTAGGTTTGGGAAATCTAATTTTATGTGTCAAGGTTTAGTACATTCGTAGCAATTCACATCATTAGAAACCTTAACATTCTTCTTAAATTACCTCTGTTCCACTGTTGGCATATCTTCTGATTCCTTTTAAGAAAACTTCTAAATTGTCTAGTTATTAAGGCAATGTCGTCCTCATCCTTATGTTGTGATAGAGCACTCTCCGACTCTTCCACTTTTAGTGCAATATTCTTCTCCTTTCGTTATTCACCTGCATCAATCTTCCTTTGAATCACTCCTTACTCATAGGAAATTAGTGAACCAAAAAGATTATCAACAGAGTAAACATTTAAATCTTTTGACTCTGTAATAACAGTTATTTTAGCATCATAAGCAGTAGGCAAACAACAAAGAATTTTATTAACCATTTCATCATTCGTTAGTTCCCTCCCAATGCATGTAAAGAAGTAAGAATTTGAGTAAATCTTGTATACATTTCAAAAATGGATTCATTTGATTTCATGTGAAATAATTCAGAACCATGTAACAAGATATTTAGTCTAGATTGCTTTATTTCATTAGTCCCTTCGTAAGTAATAAAAAGTTTATCCCATATGTCCCGCATATAGCCTTCTGACTTATGTGCACAAAAAAAACTATTTAAATTTTTTGCATTAAGTTATGCTAATACACGTTCTTCTACAGTCCAATCTGCAAAGGGTGTTTCAATTCTAATACCATTAACTAATCTAGTTGGTTTTGTATACCCTTCGTGAACTAAGATCTATATATGATAATCAAGTGATTTAAAAAATGTAAACATGTGTTTTCCAAAAATCAAAAGGGATATTGTCAAATAAAGGACGTCTAATGATTGAGTAACCTTCTGGTATGTTTTGATTTCCAAAAGTAGACATTCTCATTTTTCAAAAAGTAGTTTAAACTTATGATTTTGAAACAAAGCTCTGATACGACTTATTGAATTTTGATTAGATTGTTAAACCTAAGCTATTGTCCCAAGGCTAACTAAGAGGGGGGTGAATTAGTAATTTTAAAAATTACTCTTAGATTTTAAAATTTGAAAACCTTTAAGTTTCAGAGCAAGTTAATTAAAATTAAAAAAAAAACTTTTTAGCCCTAACAAATTTAACTTGCAGTAAATAAAATGCAAAAATTTAAATGATTCAAATATTTATAATGGTTCAGTCAAATACGACCTACATCCACTCCTTGAAGACTCCCTCTTTAGGTATTGCACTATTACCAAAAGTGTCTCTCCTTTTTTCCCCTACAGCAAGGCGGAGAAGCCTTTACATATTCTCTCTTCACTAATCCACGGTACGGCAGAGATCCGTCATCCTTTCATACTCTTCAAGTGTCGGTAGAGAACCATCATCCTTTCACACTCTCTAAGTGTTAGCAGAGAATGGTTGGCTGTTCACACTCTCCAAATGTCAGCAGAGAACCATCGTTTGTTCATACTCTCCAAGTTTCGGTAGAGAATCATCATCTATTCACACTCTCTAAGTGTCAACAAAGAATCGGATCTTCTTTAAAAATCTTCTCATGAGCAATCTAGAAAGACAAGAGGAAGAGTGAAAAACATAATTCACACAGAGATCCTTACCTTTGAGTAACCTTGTGAACCCTTTACACTCCAGTTGCAAGAAACCTCTCTCAAACACTCTCTCTTTCAATTGCTCTTAAAAAATCACGGAGATAAGGCTGTTTCACGTCAGTTTTAATGGACCTTTTATACTAAAGACATGAAAAACCATCAAAAAAATTGAAAATTTCAATTTTAAATGTTCACGATCGTACAATACGATCGTATTTTGTATGTAAAAACAATTCAAAAACTGTTGCGTATGAACCTGTTGTGAATCAGTATGAAAATATTTTTATACATGATCATCATTCGGTATGAACTATATTCATCCGGTACGAATAGTTAGAAAATTTTTCACCTTCGGCAGGATGAAAAGAGACCCATAAATTTCGTACTATGATCGACATATGTATGATGACGACATCGTCTGGTACGATCAGTTATAAAAAATACCAAGTTCGTCGAGATGAAAAGTTGAGATGAAAAGGGGCATCACAATTTTGTACTCTGGAAGACATGTATGAACTGTGTTCGTAATCCATACTTAGAAAAAAAAAATTTTACGCGACTAGGAACCCATCCATTTTGTATGGAAGGCATGTATGAATTATATTTGTACAGTACGATCCATACTTAGAAAAATTCTTTTTACACGACTAGGAATCCATCTATTTTGTACTATGGAAGGTATGTACAAACTGTGTTCGTACAGTACGATCCATACTTAGAAAAATTCTTTTTATATGACTAGGAACCCATCCATTTAATACTATGGAATGCCTGTACGAAATGGGATCAAACAGTACGATTATTACTTAGAAAAATTTCCATTTTTATTCGTTTGACTGCATGTCGGGGAAAATGATTGAACAAATCGTCCTGTACTAAGTGTATTCGTATAGTACGATTAGTTAAAAAAAATACAAATTTTAATCTCTCCCCCTATGCGTGTGTGCACGGTTACTCAATTATAATCACACTCTCTCAGACTCAATAAAATGAAAAATTATAGACTTCATTTACAATAGTCTCTAAACTGATCTGATTTGAAGTCTTCAACAATCCGGAGTATGATTTCCCTGAAATATTAGTACACACAAACAATAAAGTAATGCATCCAAAATATATTAGGAGAAATAATAATTAAAATAATAATATTTAAAATCATCAAAAATAAATATGTTGCAATAATATCAACAATAAAGAACTAAGTTGCAACAATCTCAACAAAAATCGGGTGGTCGATGCCCTTAGCAAAAAATCTATGTTACTCACAAGGTTACAAACTGAACTCATGGGTCTTGAATACCTAAAGGGATTATATGAGGCGGATGCATATTTTGGAGTTATTTGGGAGAATTGCAAAGAAATACAATAATATTAAGACTGTTCAATTAGGCATGGGTTTCTCTTTAAGCAAAATCTACTCTACATTCCCATATCTTCATGGTGACAATATAGCATACGAGAAACCCATCGTGGGGAACTTGCAGCCCACCTTGGTAGAGACAACACCCTTCAACAACTACAGTCACGATTCTTTTGGCCAAGGATGTGATGTGATACTTTTCGCCTAGTGGATAGCTGTCCAATCTACCAAATTTACAAAGGAGCCCAAAACATTGGTTTATACATGCTGTTCCCTGTACCCGACTCTATTTGGGAGGACTTGAGCATGGAATTTGTTCTTGGTTTGCCAAATATCAGATGGGGCGATGATTTAATCACGGTAGTCGTCGACAAATTCTCCCAAATGAGCCATTTCATTTCCTGTAAGAAAACTTCCAATGCCATGAACATTGCTAACTTTTTTTTAATGAAATAGTTCGCTTGCATGGCTTACCTAGAAGCATCACGCCTGATTGAGATGTTAAGTTCATAAGTGACTTCTTGCCAGAACTCTGGAAATGACTCGGTACTTACCAGCAGTTTAATTTATCTTATCATCCACAATTCGATGGTAAGACAGAGGTTGTCAACCATATATTAGGCAACATGCTTAGATGTTTGGTCCAAGAACATCCTAAGCAGTGGGAAGAGGTCTTAAGTAGAATTGAATTTGCCTATAATGTTATGACCAATCGCTCCACAGGTAAAACACTATTTAATATTGTTTATACTAAGGCTCCCATCACTGCTATGGACAACACTATTCTACCTAAATGCAAATCCTCAGTGGCTGCTTCCTTCACGGATGAGTACTCCAAAATGTTGGCTGACGTTCATCAGCAAATCATCAATTCCAATCAACATTATAAGAAAACTATAGACGTCCACCGAAGGCAATACCTATTCCAGGTCGGTTATTTAGTCATGGTTCATCTCCGACGCGAACGATTTCCATAGGAGCCTACTCTAAATTAGGCCAACGTAAAATTGGTCTGGTACCTATCATTGCTAAAATAAACGACAATGTTTATAGTGTGGAGCTGCCAGTGGATTGCAATACATCTTCAACCTTCAATGTATCAAATATATGGCCATACCAATCCATAGATGATGCAATGGTTACACTCAGCTCGTCGGAGTCAAGCTCTTTTGAAGCCAGGGAGGACTGATGCAATACCGGTTAACCAAGAGAGCTGGTGGAACACTTTACCATTTCTAACAAACTTTATGCTTCCGCTGCTTTAGTTACCATTTTATGCTTATAGTACTTTACAGAATTTTTATAGAATTTTCACTTGGATAGTAATAGCTGGGTAAAAGAAAATACATATATAAGTATAGGAGAAAGGAGAGAACAGTTGTATTCTTTTAACAAAAGTATTATACACATAATACTATAGTATTCTTCTGGTATGTTCCCTATTTTTGCTTGTGTATTTCTTCCAGGTATTACTGATCCTGCAGAAGGACAACAAAACCTATTTTAAAAAGCAATAAGAAAGCCATCCCAAACAAAACCTAAGTTTGGAGTCACCATGCATTTCCCATTTCCCAATCCCCTTTTAAACCATGAACATATTTAAAATTTAGTCAATATATTAAACTTACTAACAAACTTTGTGTCTAGCAGCTTGCTGAATTCTTACATTATTAGCTCAACTAAGATATATATTGGTCTTCCTTATTATTTATTTGACAGATTAAGCTTCTTTATTTGTATTCAACAATTGGAGGGTGACTTTAATATCAATGGTTGACATCTCTGCTACCATCCAAACAAAAATATTGAGGACTTCCCTAAGGTTTTGGATGAATATGCCTCAATGTGACATGCTAAATAATGAGAATATTTTCTAGGTCTTCTCAAAATTATCCTCTATTTCTTTGCCTCTTCTACTACTTTAGGAACTCCAATATGGTTCTTATTCCACATTCAACGATAAAACCTCCACTGGGGGAGTTTCCACCTTCTCTATAAGCTTTATGTGGCACACCCATGATTGATATAGGTCACTCCTCGCCATGATCTCCCAATCTTCTCCCTAGAATTGGATTACCACCCCATAAGTTTAGAGGATGGTTCTACAGGTACACAAGAGAAGTCACCCAAAAATGCATCATACATCATCGACCCATCCATGATTATCAAATTGGGCATCATAATTACTTGATAATCACACTTCATGTAATAGAAGGGCAATCACACTTTCAATTTCTCTTCACTTTTTAGAGAATAGATTAAAAGGACCAGATATTAGAGTGAGTTGAGAAGCAAGCAAGTTCAGTTTATAAAGATAAATTAAAAAATTATGTTATTAGATACCCTTGTGTTAATGAGAATGCTATCAATTTGGTAGATGGAGACTATTACTATGACCACTATGGAATTATTGAAGGGATTCCCACTCATTATGTTATATACTTAATGAAACTTCATTGAGCAAATATCAATTACTAGTGCTTTTAAGGTAATTGCTGAGTTAACCACCCCTATGTGAGGAATTTTGACTTTTTCTCTTTAGTTGTCTCAACCTTATCCCCCGAAGGATGGCAAGACCACATTAGCATTATGAATGGTATGAATAGGAATAAGCTCAATCTCTTAATCCTCCATGTCAAGTTTTCTGAGGTGCATTATTGAGGATGAACTCCTTTAGCTTCTTTTCCTTAATCAGATCTTCAACCAATGGGGGAGTATGTCGTGCTCGTAATCTTTATGGAATGCATAAAATTTTGGAGGTATTTCTTGCATAAGAATTTTTCATCATAAGTATTCTTAAAACTTTTTATTTTGCATGGCATCCATGACCTCAAGCATATGAGAGTGATAGTGGGATACTGATAAGCAAGATGTTGTGATGTCCCATAATCTAATTTAGAAAAATTATTCTTTTAATATTTTAATAAATAAAAAATCAAAGCTATCTAATATCATATATCAGTAATAAATAACAAAAATAGATTCTATAATTCAAAATATAAATGTACACATATGTACTCATTCCCAAAAATTATATACACTACTCCAAATCTATACAATCATATCACAACTATTCTATCATGAGTACAAAAGAATAACTAAAACAAACAGTAACATAACCGCATGAATCCTGATCAACCTCACACTCCCGCTCCCATGCCTTGACTTGAAATCATTTAACCATATATAATGAGCTAAAAAGCCCAACAGGTCAGCAAAACCTATAACGGAATTCAAAGTACAGTAAATGAGCAATATACATGTCAATAATCAAAACATAGCAGCTACATTTATATGATCATTGAATCAATGCAGAAAAAATAAACTTCATATGTAATAGTAATAAAATCTATAAATAGTAAAATACTATAGCACAAAAGCCGATAAAGCAATAAACCATTACAAGTGTCAAATTTATAAAATAATAATATTATCTATAATATCAATTAGTACATAAATCATATAAAGTATCAAATCAAAACGTTGATAAATATTATCATGTGCAATAAAATCATATAAGAGTGTATACATATTATTCATGTTTTATATATCACGTGTTCAGTATATCACGCGTTTAGTATCAGTACATTGAAATAGTAGCACTAAATAATATCAATATCTAAATCGATAACATTAACAATTCAATGATAGGAGCAGTAGAATAATACAATAACAGTGAATTTATGTAGTAATAATAAATTGTATAATAATAAAAAAAATACCTCAAGAACATACATTTTAGTAGTCACACTAAAGAAGTAAGAAGTCCGGGCCATCATGATGTTTTTTAGTATTGTATCAATATAAGTAAATCATTGGCTAGTGAACATAATCGTCACTCTTTATCCGTCAACACAGTAATCATCTCCTTATAACTCTCAATCAGTATCACGTGAATCAGTAGAGGATGACACAAAACTATAGTCTTTTAAAGGAAAGCTTGGCGGCCCTCTATCTTATTCAAGTCAATCTGTATCCAACCAACGGGTCAACTAATATTTACTTGTCTTTTATACATACATTATTATCACAAAACTATAACAATAATATCAATCGCATATCTATATTCAGTTTAAATACTTTGCAGTAAATAAAGCATAATTGAGTTTTAATTCAGAAATGTTAAAAAAATCTTAACGGTAGACAACAAAAATTAAAGTAAGCAAAAATTTACCTTTTCAAAATTTAATCAAATTACCATATATTACATAAAATAACATTCTAAAGTTTTAGTTGAACTAAATCACTATTTTTAAATGTTAAAATAAATTTCTAAGTAGGCAAAAATCATTATATTTTCACCATATGAAAAATCTCAAATAAATACTCAAAACGTTCATAATTTCAATCTCTAAAACATATAAAAAGTTGTGCAGTAAAAGTTTTACCAATAAAAAATTATGCATATTTTTTGGTAATGAAAATACAAATTTGATTAAAAATATATCAAAAATAAAAAATCTTTGAAATTAAAAATAGGGTAAATGTTCTTTATAGTGAATCAAGTAAATTTCGTAATTGGCTTGAAGGACGAAAATCAATCCGTGGCTTCCAAATTCAAACTTTAATTTTCTTTCTCCTGTTATTTTCTCTCTATTCTCTCTAAAAATGTCTTTGTTGCCAAAAGCTTAGCGACAAACAAATGAATTTAATAAATTGATATAATGATTTTAGATATTTAGGAATAAAATAATAATTTAATACTATATAATCAATTTAATAAAAATTTTAAGTATAAAATTCAAATAAATTATTTTAGAACTTAAAAAATAAAAAAAATATCCATAAAATCAATTATTTTATTTAAAAAATATGAGTGAAATCGGTTTGCAAAATGAACACCAGATGGTCTCAAATTTCTCACTTGTGCCGACAGTTGTTAATTTCTTAAGGGTTTAATCACATGCTCCCAAAAATTATAAATAGAATCGTACAAGTAAAATACTACAATAATAACACAATGTCAAATATGGTATGCCAATTGAAAAAAAATTAACTAGGTCAAAATACATGTCATTACAATCTTCCCTGAAAGTTCATTAGAGTTGTTAAGCCATTATGAACTAACCCGAAACTAACCAAGAGGGGGGGGGGTGAATTGGTAGTTTTAGAAATTCTTAAACCCAAAATAAAAAACTTTTTGGAATTTTTTTTAATGTTTTAAAATGAACAAATCAACTATATAAATTAATATGGGGAAAAATAAAGTGCACGAATAACACAGAAAAAATACTGAATTTTATAGTGGTTTGATCAACTTGACCTGCGTCCACTCCCAAGAGCCTCTTTTATAAGTATTGTACTAAAATATAGTGACTCTCCTTTTACTCCCACAGCAAGGCAGAGAAGCCTTTATAAACTCCTTTCTACCGACCCCGCTGAGACAGAGAACTCGAAACTCCTTTTGCTTCAGCATGTAGATAACCTGAACTCCTTTTGCTTCCTCCTGAAGCAGGTAAAGAATCTTAATTGATTGCTGAAGAAGACCTTCCTAGAGCCACCAATGAGCTAAGGATGACAAATGGACATAACAACTCAAATTCTTTCTTAGAGCAACCATTGTGAACACCTCATAAACTTCCCCTCACAACATTCTCTCTCTCTCTCTCTCTCTCTCTCTCTCTATCTCCCAACCTCTCCCTCTCCTTCTCTAAGCTCTATGAGGTAAGGAAAGCAGCAAAAGATCTCTCCATCAATAATCAATAAATCTTATAAAGAAGGGCTTAAAATTTATCCTAATTTGCAATTTGCTGTCAAAGATCGTCCGATCAGTGTATTTCAACCCTTTCAGCCATGACGATCTGGGAGAGCTGGATGATTAGAACTTACTATTTAGTCTGATCGTTCAGGACCATATGGACATCATCCTGTACGATTAGGTTAAAACCATACTAATCATCTAGCACATCATTTTGGACTTCCAGAAGATACATGTTGGAAAATGAAGAAATATAACTTATTGTCTAAGACAATTCTTGGATCGTCATGTACGATTAGTTCAAAATCAGGGATTATCATTCAATAAATCATTCTAGTCATCCAAGAGATACACCTGGATGATGAAGAAAATCAACTGATCGTCTAACAAATTGTTCTGATCATCCAGGTCATTTAGGAGGAAATTAAGGTTTTTTTTAATTAATCGTCCAAGACGATCCTGCGATCGTTCAGGACGATATGATCAATCCATCAAACCTTAATTACTTTCCTTAATCAACTGACTAATTTAAGCATGATTATAATGAATCCTCTAGGACGATATGGGATCATCCTATACAATTAGAATAAAATTTTTAAAATAAAATCTTGCATAAATGAGTTTGGTGGCTATGATTTTCTAATTTGAGCCTATCGTTCAGGACAACGTAAATATCATCCAAGATGATTTACTTAAATTGGTAGATTAACACAAATGCCATAATTAGGGTTTTTATTTTTAACTGATCATCTAGTATGATTTTAGATCATCATGTACGATATGATCAAAAATAAAAAAAACTCTTAAACCTATAAAATTTCTCCCCCTAAGTGTGTGTGTGCAAGGTTACTTAATATCAGAATCCACTTTATTACATTTGACTCAAGAAAAGATAAAAACACTGGAATTATACTTACAGACTAACACGATCCTAATCTACCAAATCTTAAGTTGGCTTGATTTGCAATTGATGTTATGGATCTGAAAAGTTAGTTGGCAGGGAAACCAAAATAGATATGCAGTAGTAATAGTAGTAGAGAAACAGTAATGCTAGAAATATTTGCTATCATCAAAATTATAATCATTGAATTCAGGTTTACAATATACCTACCTTTAGAAAGTGTCGTCCCCAACATTTCCCTTAAAGATTCAGGCTTAAAATTAATATAAATCAAATTTGTATAATCAAAACTCAAATCAAATCAAAATTCAAATCAAAACTCATACTTTTATTTGGTCAACCCAAGTCTTCCTTGGTCAAATTTGACATATTTAGGTCAAATTAATCATGTTTAATGAATTAAAAGGCTTCTTATTGATCCTTGGATGCAAATCCGGCCAAATCTCCTTCTTTTCCCTCCTCTTAAACTCTTGATTGAATCCTAACCGTGGATCTAAGGCCTTGAGCCTTTAAATAGAGGGAT
The DNA here is from genome assembly GCA_019514585.1 of Dendrobium officinale. Classification (NCBI taxonomy): domain Eukaryota; kingdom Viridiplantae; phylum Streptophyta; class Magnoliopsida; order Asparagales; family Orchidaceae; genus Dendrobium; species Dendrobium officinale. The sequence goes on from JACXSL010000196.1 coordinate 102,930, forward strand.
TTAGGGTTTCTTTGGATCTTTTCGATCCTGCTCTTTCTCCAAGTCTTCTTAAACCGAGATCTTTTGTGTGAGAGCTCCCACAACATTCCTCCACCCTTTCCAAGTCAAATCTAATCGGTCAAAGCCATCGATGGCGAGATCTCTGACGACTCGAGGGCTAAAAACTTCTAAAGAGTTTATCGCATTTCAAAACGTGATTTCTTCTACAAATAGGAGCATGGACAGTCTACAAGTGCAACAAGCTATTAAACGGGTCAAACCGTCAATAAACCAAGGTGAAAGCTCAAACCCAAGTCTAAGACACTTATGGTTAATTATCTTTGAATTAAGCACATTTTATATTTAAAAAATCACTCCCCATGAATGCTCTTCACCTATACATTTCGTGTTTAAAATTTCAAATCATTTGGTTGAGCCTATCGATCAAACGAAGCAAAAATATCCTTTCGGTTCCGGGCTACGTGTGCATGAAATGGGGTGAGATTGAGACCATTGATCTTTCGATCAACTGTTGAGGTTTTGTCGCTCTGCGGATCAACCCCGGAATTCGATCTTGTGGCGTTGATATTCGTCCGGTGAGATCACAGCCCTTGATCCCATACCAAGGGGGATCAAACGGTCGCCAGCATGTGCATATGCCTTTAAGTCGAAAGCACGTCTGTCGCCAGCATTATGAGCCAATGATGGCTAATGATTACCGCAGTGCAATCACTGGCCATTGATTGCTCGCTGCGATAATCATTAGCCGTAGACTGCGGAACCAGTCGTTGGGTGCCACGTGGACCACCGCTGAATTAATAATTAATTAGGTTTTAAATTTGTTTTAAATGTGTTTTTAAATCAGAATTTTTTAAAAAATTGTTATAAATAATATTTTAATCCAAAAATTATGTGTTTTACATCAAAATTTTTAGAAAAATCTCCTCTTTTTTATTTAAAAATAAATTTTATTAAAAATATTATGTATATTTTGAATAATTCTAAATTTTAAGTATTAATAATTTTAAATTATTAATTAAGTATAAATAATTGAAATATTTTATAAATTTTAAAAACATTTTTTTAAATAATTTTTTTTTATTTTAGAGGATATGTAATTTATTTTACAAGGTTGTGAAAAACGGACTGGACAACGAACCGATAAAATGAGAGGTTCATGGTTTGACTGGTTCAACCGATCGAACCGGGGTTGAACCGAATTATGTAATAAATAATAATATTATAAAAATTAATAAAATTAACATAATAATAATACCAATTTAATCTAAAAAATTTCATAATTATAAGAATTTTGAGAATAAAAATAACTAAAATTCATACATATATAATATGTTACATAATTTTAAAATTAAATATAAATAATTATTATATTTATATGTTATATTTAAATATAAGTAATTACTAATTTTAATTTTAAATTTAAATATCTTCAATCTTTGATTTTAATTTATATTTAATAAAATTTTAGTTTATATGTAAATATATATCTAATATAAATAATTGCTAATTTATATTATATATTTTGGTATAATTTTATATTTATAAATTTCACATTATAAAAGTATATTTATAAAGTCATACAATATTTTTTTTTTAGATTTTATATTTTTCTTAATATCTTTTAATTTCACACTTAGAAAGAAGTTTAGGAACTTTAAAAATTATAAATAATTATTTTTTGTTTGAATAATTATCTATTTAAGAACTTCAAAAATTATTATGATTATTTTTATTTGAATATTTCATATAAAAATTTTCCAATAATTTATCTTAGAAACATCCACCTTGTACTCGTTGTTGAAGCTAGAAACTACTAGTTGTTTAATCCCACATCACTTAGGAGTTTTATCTTGAGTTGTTTATATATCGTTTTCTTATAGTCATGTGTTAAAAGCCCACATGGGGTGAAGGAATCATGCTGGTGTGATTATCAAGAATTTAATATATATAATTATGCAATTTTTATAATTATATTCTTAAAAAAATTGAAATTATATCTTATATATCATATTTAAATTAATTTAATATTTAATAAAATATTTTATATGAAACTAATTGAACCGTTCGGTTCTTAAGAACCGGTCTAATTCAACGGTCCGGCGGTTAAACCGGCAATTCTAGCCCGATTTTCCAGGAGGACTGAACCGGCCATTAGACCGATTCAAGTACGTTGAACTAGTCAAACCGACCAGTCTAGTCCTATTTTCAAAACCATGTTATTTAAACTTCAAATTAAATTTCTATATTTAGTTATTTTCAATTATCTATTATGTATTATTACATAATTAATATTTAGGTGTTATTTATTGATAAATATTAATAGTGATTATTTTAAAATAATAATATGACTTTATTTTCATTTCTAAAATCAAAGATAGTTTCCTTTTATTATTATTTAATTTTAAAATTATGTGATTATTTTTAGTAATTTTTAATTAGTTAAATAATTAATTACTTAAATACTTAATGGTAATTAATTAATTTTAAATTCAATCATTTTTTAAAATTATAAAATTATTTTTCTTATTAAATTATTCTAAACTACAAAAACTCAAATGTTTAATTTGATTTAATTTAATAATTATTTTCCAATATTTATTATTTTAAATCATTTTTTAAATACCTTTTTGCATTTTAAACTAAATATGTGTATTAAATTCATTTTAAATCCAAATATTATGTATAATACCTTTATTTTTTTTATAAAATTATGACTTTTAATTTAAAATTATTTTCAAAGGTCAAAACTTTCTTTTCGTGATTTATTATTGTATTATTTAACGACTTTCATTATTTAAATATTAATTAGTAAAATAATATACTAATTATTTTGAAACTAAAAAAAAATTATTTTCAAAATTATTTTGAAATCCTCTTTTGGGTGGCCAGTGAATCTCTCAAGCATCTATAAAGGGAATTATTTTCTTAAACTTATATATATTCATATAATTAATATATAGGTATTTTTAATTATTTTAAAATTATATATACGATTAAATAATTTTGGGAGATCCACTTTATGGAATTTTAAACATAGATCATTCATGTGGATAGCATTTATGGGAAGGTCGATTAGTAGGTGATTGAGTTCCAATCATTTATCATGCTTACTCTTTCTTTTATCATCTTTCGTATGTGTTTACTTTCTTGCTTAAAATTCACCTTTTTGCCTAAATTAAATAATTAAAAATTTCAAAATTTTCTCAAACGCTTGGGAACACGTTTTTAGGTCATTTATGACCTTTGGAGGCAATTTCAATCAGTTTGGGGCTGATTCGGATCAAAACCCTTGAAATACCCCTTATTAAGCAATTTTAATAATTCGTTATTTGCTCAAAACTTCTAAAATTCATAACCTTACGTAAAAAATTTCAAATTTAGCAAAATCACAGTCTAAATACTCCTTTTAAAGCCTAATATTTAATTAAAATGCTAGAACCCCCAAACCTAATATGTTTCCAATAGTGCCTTTTGGACCCCCTTTACCATAGCAGCTAGGAGGACCGCGGACCTTCTAAAATTGGCTAATGTAATTTGAACTTCAAAGATCAATACCCTAAGTGTTAAAATTGATCAACAAACTAAATTAACTAAAAATGGACCCCAATTCATTAATACTTAAACTTTAACTAAATTTTCCATTTGGCTTTCAATAAACTCGAACACAAAATAACCTGAACTAAGTACCCGATATAAGACCTATCCAAAGTCACACAAGCCTACTACACACATAAAGAATTGTTAGTGCATCACTTTTAACTCTAAGATTAGGACAGGTGTTTTACTTTTTTCTATTTTTGTGATATAAAGTGATTGCATGTGGCACGAGTATTGGTTGACTTGATTTGCTCTGATGTATTGTGATTGATATGATGCTTATTTCATTATTAAGCTTTTATATCTTGCTTGTGATGTGTTTTGTATGTTAGATCACCCATGGGCTAAGGGTGCTTTGATACTAATGATATCTTATGCAGAGGTCATGCTCATGCAGCGCTAATAGAGTGGGCAATAATCATTAAGCTTTAAAATTAACATTATTTTTTATAGGCGCTACAGAAATTATTAAAACCTCCTCCCTAAATTAAAAAGAGCATGACTAAGTGTGTTTGGCAATGTGCATTTTTTTTCATATATTAACTGCTTGGGTTGAACTATATAAATTGCTTGAGATATTTTTCTTAGGATAACCCTACATATTCAGTTTGAGTCTAAATTTTTCTTTTTATAAGTAATTCATTATGTTTAATATTGAGTTGTGAAAGTCTTTTAAAAGTGAAGAATTTCAAACACCCAGTACCCAAAGAGAAAAATAAAGGTCCTTCATAAGAATTTTGTCAGTCATTTGATTACTCTTTTGGAGGACGAACCCTACGAAGATGATCCGAAGGAAGGTAATCCAGAGGAAGGTGACTTGGAGGAAGATGATCCAAAGAAGAATGATCCATTTGAAGACGAAGACTTGAAGATGAAATGCCTTGCTTTTAAAACTTACATCGTTAAGTAGGATTAGAATCCAGGTTATTGTCGGTGGGGCCTAGCCACCATTACTTTTATGCATACCATGTATTGTACTTATACGGCACTTGCCGTGGACTTTGGACTTTACTTTACTCTGTGAATTTATATTGATGTGTTTATTTTATGTGCGCAGTAAAACTTACATGTTTTTTCTATATTTCTTTCTTGCATGTGCTTGACCTATTGTTGCTAGGCTCTCTCGGATAAAAATATTTACTCGCAACTAAATTCTAAAATTTTAAGAATTAAATAACTTATAAATCAAACACTTAGGGAATAGCCAAAATCATTCAGGGTCGAATGCATATTAATGTATTCTCTCTCCTTCTATTAGATACTTGCCTGCCTGCGGATAGAGTCTGGATAATCTAGCCAGTGATAATGATGTGCCGGACCTGGGGAAGTCTAGTCTTTTTTTAAAAAATATTTTTTATAAGCCTTTTTAAAATTCTAGTCATATATGATTTGGACCTTTAAACCATTATGTATTGCCTTAGAAACTCACTAAATGAAAATTTTAATTGCATTAGCTCTAGGAGCATTCACCCTACATAAGTCCAAGGCCAATTAGAAAACTCTCTAAATGTCAGCTTTACTTCCAAAACACTGACCAACCTACCCATCTTTCATAAAAACCGTATAGCATGAATTTTACGCGCTTAGGTGGTTAGCTGGCTATCCTTTTTAGGAAGGATATAAGTCAAAGTGTATTAAATAGGACACAAGTGTTAGTGTTGGGTGTAGAACATTAAATCCACCTTAAATTTAGGATTCAAAACTTCTACATTCGGTGTCTCGTAGTATGGCTAATTGGTTCGTAAGTTCACTTCTCTTCAGGGACTATAAATTCTACTTATCTGTGTCACGTGGATGTCGCCACTTCCACATTTTCTCTCTGTATGCATTGAGTGATTTTCTGCCTTTCTCCAATCTCTCCTCTCTACCTTAGTCCCTCCGGATGCTAAGATCTGAACCGTGTAAGTTAACTAAGATGAGTTTATCCCCTTCTTTTCCTTTGAGTAGGATTTCCTACTCTCCCCTCTATGCCAATACCCTTTTGGGAAGAATAATCTCATATCCTTAATCGAGAGTATTCTCGGGCTCCGACATGAGATGTAATTAACCACAGGGGCTTGCGCCTGTGTGAAATGGAATTCCACAATAAATAAACATCACTCAAGCTGATGTATCAGGTGTGGGAAACCTCGTGACACTGATCAGGTTGTGCATGTTATCACCCATCGAGGTGCGCTGGCGAGAGTCGCTATCCTCTATGTTTGATCGTATGTAGGTTCTAATCTGCCCTCCCATCAGCCCTCTTGCAAATAGCGTGGAGGCCTATGATCGTTTCTATCCCTCAGGGTGATGCGATCATATACCCTTGCACTATGTAGAGGTGGACCCCTTTCGGAGGTCCACAATCATTAAGAGAACCAAAAAGTTATTGATGGACCTTTAGGCATTTGCAAACTAATGAACATACTCTTAATATCTCAAAATTTCATGATCATGCACAATAATTTGTTATTAAAGCACCATATGTCAAAATAAACGATGTTGTTGGTAGTTTCTATCCTTCCCTAATATGACTCAAAGTTAAGGATTCTAAATTTTTGTGGTGGTACTACATAGATGATATCCCTAGAGAATATAATGATCAAGTCAGACTCTCTCCTTTGTACTCATTGAGTTGGAGTGTTGTACACTTCATCACTTAACTGTTAGTAGGGTAAACATTAGGCATTGAGGTAAGTGCCCTTGCCTTAAGCCATCCATAGAAAGTTGCTTAGTTAGATGATCATTTTGATGTACTCTCACTTAAATCATTCATCTATATTCCACCTAGTGCATCATGGATAATCATGGTGAGTCTTTCTTCCATCTCCAATAATTCATTATGAGTTGTGTAGGTAAGCTTCTCCAGATTTACAAATGACAAAGATTTCATCGCTCTTTAAAATGTGTCTATCATCTAGTCACTAGCATCAATCCACGACCACCACACCTTTAAAGATATTAGATCCAAATAAAAAAATGGATGACTCCTTATTTTACTAATAGATAAGCTATAAGTAAGATCTAGAAAACTATTTGAGATTTGAGTTTAGAGAGTGGGAAAAAGACCTCTAGTACTTTATAAAAAACATAACATGTAAATATATATATATATATATATATATATATATATATATATATATATATATATATATATATATATATAAGGTATAAGAGATCTAAAATATGCTCTTTCCCTTATTTATATGGCTTAATTAGAGGGATACATGAAAGGCAAAACTTAAAAAAAAAAGGAAAAGAGAAGGAAGTATTTATGATAAATGATTGGTACAAATTGAAATATATATGGATAAATTGGTCAACATCCATGTGGATCCCTACCTCCAATATAGCACTTTAATTTAAGGCAAATATCCAAGATGAAACTTTGAGGGTAAGTGGCTTGGGGAGTTCGGGATCTTGTATGTAGGATGAATATGTGAAAGCTGTTTTTCCTTCCAGGATCGTCTAGGATGAAGTTGGATCGTTCAAGAACGATCGATACAGGTTGTAGAGGAATTTCTAGACAGAGAAGTTCATCCCAGGACAAACTGGGGTTCGTCTGTACGAAATTTTTCCAGAGAGCAACTCGTCCGGGAACGATAACTATTTCGTCTGAACAAAATTCGTCCAATGGCCAAATCATCCCGAGACAATTTTGGATCATCCGGGACGATCAGTTTGGATATATATGGGATTGAGATCTTTTGAAGAGAGAGAAAAGCCCAGGAGAGAGAAAACTAAAGAAAAAGGAAGAAAATTGATTTTTGGGCGACTTCTGTCCATTTTCGTCCGTAGCGGTAGTTGGAAAAGTTGACCGACTCAAGGTAAGGCACATTCCGTCTTTCTCAATTTTCAGAAACGAGGATTTTGATGACATTTCTATTTCGGATTTTGTTTCCGTTAGCGAATAATTGATTCCATTTTGTACTAATGAACTTTTTATCGCGTAACTTTTGGTATGTTTCTGAGTTGATATTTGTGCACGTTTTGAATATTTTTTGAAAAATATTTACAGGGTATTTTGAACTCGGCGGTGTTTTAGTTGAACTACGATTTATTTGGATGTTGAAAAATGTTGCTTCAGTACAATAAAAGTCTTAGAATAATGTTGTGTACTATCTGTGGTAATTTGGTGAATTTCTGAATATGTGAATTCTGTGTAAATTCCGTATACTGTCATTATGCCGCCGACGATTTTTTTGACATAATTCGATTTTCTGAATTGAATGTTTTGATGTGATGTGATATGAGAAGGAAGTTATAAGGGGCCAGAATCCTTTGAGATTCGGTCTGTGTCAAGGAAAATCTGAAAAGAAAATAACTTATGTTCTAAAAATTCTGTATATCTATTCCGTCCTGGTGCTATAAGCACAAAGGGAGACATAAGGGGCAAGAATCTGTTGAGATTCTATCTGTGTTAGGGAAGGAAGGCATAAGGGGCCAGAATCTGTTGAGATTCTTTCAGGGTTCGGGAATCTGATATGTAATATGTAAAATGTCATATCTAAAATATGGTTTTATCTGATTTGTATGATCCGATCCGTTTTGTGATTTGAAAGTTTTATAAGTTTTATCAGATCTGTTCTACACTCTGATTTGAATTCATGTATATGTGATTTGATTTATATGTGATCAAGTATCTATTATGTCTGCTATATGATTTCGGTACGGCTATTTGAATAACTTCTTCTGATGTATTTTCTGAGGTGAATTCTGGAGATTTTGATGGGTGATTGTAATCTTTCTGAGCTGTTAGCTCATCCTTGTTTTTTGCATGGTTTTCAGATTCTGGGCAAGGAAATGAAGTCTTGGATTAGCCGTTCAGTGTTTGATCAGTGATTAGGTATTTTTGTACTTTTAATTTTTGAACAGTCATGACTTTTATGTTCTGTTATTTATGTCTGTGGCCATGTACTGTATTGTATATGATTATTTTGATGAAAGAAAGAAGAAAATAGTGGATACATTTCTTTATATGTATTTGAAGTTTATAGCAGCTTTGTGTTTCTGTTTGTTTGAATATATGGAAGAAAGTCTGAAGCAAATTCCAAAACTAGATCCTGGATTTTCAACATTTGTCACGGCCCGACGCGAAGGGATTTGTTCCGGTCGGGTTGGGTCGTGGTACAAATCTTTAGTGGGATCAGAGCAATAGTTTTGGAATTTGGATTGTAAGACAAAGTTATAGGAATTGATCTGTAAGTCTGTCGGGGGTAGTTCTGGTTTGTCTGGATTTTTATTATGTTGTTTTTGTGCATAGTTTTTTGTGTGATTATGGATTTGCCAGACCCAGATATGACTGATGGGCAGAGTGCTAGTCAGGCGGCTCCTGTGAACAGTACTATCCCAGTGGTTGATTCTGATACAGTTTCTCGATTTGCTACGTTGGTTGCTCAGATGATGAGCAAGACTCAGAATAGAGCATCTACTGTTCAATCTGAAGATGTAGATAAACATCTACAAATATTTCTGAGATTGAAACCTCCAAGGTTTGAGGGCACTGTTGAGCCCAGAGCAGCTGAGGACTGGTTAAGAAGGTTGGAGAAGACTTTTGACGGTATGCAGTATCCTTCGGACAGGAAGGTACCTTTAGCTATTTTTCTGTTAAATGGTGAAGCTGAGCGCTGGTGGATGGGCCAGCAAGAGGAAACGTTCCAAGGTAAACTGAACTCTCTAATTACTTTGGAAGAATTTTCTGAGGTATTTCGATCGTGGTTTGTACCTCCTTCTATAAGACAGCAAATGCAGAAGACGTTTCTGAGATTGGTTCAGGGGAGCAGGACAATTATGCAGTATGAGGCAGAGTTTACTGCTCTGGCACGATATGCTCCGCAGCTGGTGAGTACTTTTGCCGAGAAGTGTTATATATTTCTGAGGGGACTACGAGATAGTCTGAGACAGCCCCTGATACCATTTCATATTTCTGATTTCTCTAAGCTTGTGGAGAGAGCTCGTCTGATAGAGAATGATCTGATGGCTACTCAGCAGCAGTGGACTGCTAGTAGGAAGAGATTTAGTGGTGATGCTTCTAGCAGTAATTTTTCTGGAAAGAAGAGATTTGTTTCTGGAGACCCCAAGAGGAGTGGACAGTCTGTGTCCACTATAGTTTCTAGTAGTGGCAGTACTACTAGTTCTGGACCAGTCAGTGGGGCACCTGTGTGCCAAACATTTGAAGAGTGCGTTGGAGACTTTGAGGCAGCATCAGTTGTATGTTAAATTCTCTAAATGTGAATTTTGGCTGAAGAGCATTTCTTTTCTGGGGCATGTGATGAGCGGTGAAGGTATTTCTATTGATCCCCAAAAAATTCAAGCTGTTGCTAATTGGCCAAGGACTACTACGGTATTTGAGATACGTAGTTTCTTGGGTATGGCTGGTTATTATAGAAAGTTTGTGAAGGGATTTTCTCAGATTTCTGTACCTCTGACGAGACTGACTCAGAAGTCAGTAGCTTTTGTTTGGACACTGGAGTGTGAAGCTAGTTTTCAGAGATTGAAGGATTGTTTGACTTCAGCTCCAGTGTTAGCACTTCCGTCTGGTACGGAAGGATTTCAAGTATTCAGTGATGCTTCACTAAAAGGTTTGGGCTGTGTTCTGATGCAGCATGGTCGAGTAATTGCTTATGCTTCAAGACAGTTGAAACCATATGAAAAGAATTACCTGACGCATGATTTGTAATTGGCTGCAGTTGTATTTGCTTTAAAGATTTGACGTCATTACTTATATGGCGTTAGATGTGAGATCTTTACGGATCATAAGAGCTTGAAGTACATTTTTACTTAGAAGGATCTTAATTTGAGGCAAATAAGATGGCTTGAATTGATGAAGGACTATGATATGACGATTCAGTACCAACTTAGTAAGGCTAATGTGGTAGCAGACGCTCTGAGTAGGAAATCTTCTGGATTATTAGGTATTCAACTCACTTCTGATGAGTATCTGATACAAGATATAGAAAGATTACAGTTGGAGGTGATTTCCTCTACTTGTCCGGATTCTGGTGTGTTGACTTAGATGGACATTGAGTCATCTTTAGAAGAAAGGATCTATGGAGCCCAGAAGTCAGACGCTGACTATTCAAAGCTGCTTGGTCAGATTGAATCTGGTAAGAAACATGAACTACAACTTTCTGATTCTAGTGTTATATTCTGTAAGAATAAATTGTGGGTTCATATGGTTGGAGATCTGAGGAAAGAGATTCTGCACGAATCTCACTATTCAGGCTATAACATTCATCCAGTAAGTGGTAAGATGTATGGAGATATGAAAATGTTGTTTTGGTGGCCTGGAATGAAAAAGGATATAGTGGAGTGCGTTTCGAAATGCGAAGCCTGTCAGTTAGTGAAGGCAGAGCACCAACGACCAGGATGTCTTTTGCAGTCGTTGCCTATCCCTGAGTGGAAGTGGGAGGAGATAACGATGGATTTTGCTATGGATTTTCTCGATCAAGGCAATGACATGATGCAATTTGGGTGATTGTTGATCGATTGACCAAGTCTGCACATTTTCGTCCGATCAGACAGACGGATCTGGTGGATAAGTTAGCTCAGGTATATGTGAAAGAAATTGTCAGACTGCACGGTGTGCCAAAAGTGATTGTATCTAATCGAGATGGACGATTTACTTCCAGACTTTGGAAGGGTATTCAGCAAGGATTGGGTATGAAGTTGTATTTCAGTATTGCTTTTCATCCTCAGACTGATGGACAGTCTGAGAGGACTATTCAGGTATTGGAAGATCTTCGGAGGCTGTGTTTTGGATTTTGGAGGTAATTGGGAAGATCATATCCCACTGATAGAATTTGCTTATAATAATAGTTTTTAGTCCAGTATTGGTATGACACCTTATGAAGCTTTGTACGGCAGAAAGTGTAGAATTCCTTTAACTCTGACTGAAGTGGGGACAAGAAATGGGTGCAACTTTTGTGAATGAAACTGTTAAGAAAATCAAGTTGATTAAAGAAAGATTGAAAGCTGCACAGGACAGGCAACATAAGTATTATAATCAGAAGCACATATTTATAAAATTTCAAGTTGGTGACTTTATCTATGTCAAAGTCAGTCCGATGAAAGGCGTCAGCAGATTTGGAAGAGTAAGTAAGCTCAGTCCAAGGTATATCAGACCTTTTGAGATCATTGAAAGGATTAGAAAAGCTGCTTATAGATTATTCTTGCCTGATCAGATGTTTGACGTACATAACGTGTTTCACGTATCTTCATTGAGAAAGTAGATATCTGATTCTGAAAAGAAACTATCTGCTGATAATGTGGAGATTCAGGAGAATCTGCAATACAAGGAAGAGCCTGAAAAGATTTTGGCTTATGACGTTCGTAAGTTAAGAAATAAACAGATTCCGATGGTTAAAGTTCAGTGGAAACACAGAACATAACGAGAAGCTACTTGGGAGAAGGAGTCGGATATGAGATAGTTATATCCGCATCTGTTCTGACTCAGTTTTGTTTTGGAAATGTCGATGACGACATTTTTTTGAATTTGGGGAGATTGTGAAAGCTATTTTTCCTTCCAGGATCATCTAGGATGAAGTTGGATTGTCTGGGGACGATCGGTATAGGTTGTAGAGGAATTTCTAGATAGAGAAGTTCGTCCTAGGACGAACTGGGTTCGTCCGTACAAAATTTTTTCAGAGAGCAACTCGTCCGGGAACGATAACTATTTCGTCTAAACGAAATTCGTCTAGTGGCCAAATCGTCCCGAGACGATTTTGGATCGTTTGGGATGATCAGTTTGGATATATATGGGATTGAGATCTTTTGAAGAGAGAGAAAAGCACAGGAGAGAGAAAATTGAAGGAAAAAGAAAGAAAAGTGATTTTTGGGCGACTTCTATCCGTTTCCGTCCGTAGCGATAGTTGGAAAAGTTGACTGACTCGAGGTAAGTCACATTCCGCCTTTCTAAATTTTCAGAAATGAGAATTTTGACGACTTTTCTGTTTCGGATTTTGTTTCCATTAGCGAATAAATGATTCCGTTTTGTACTGATGAACTTTTTACCGCGTAACTTTTGGTATGTTTCTGAGATGATATTTGTGCACGTTTTGAGTATTTTTTGGAAAATATTTACCGGATATTTTGAACTCGGCGGTATTTTAGTTGAACTTCGATTTATTTGGATGTTAAAAAATGTTGCTTCAGTACAATAAAAGTCTTATAATGATGTTGTGTACTATCTGTGGTAATTTTGTGAATTTCTGAATCTGTGAATTCTGTGTAAATTATGTATACTGTCGTTATGCCGCTGACGATTTTTCTAACGTAATCCGATTTTCTGAATTGAATGATTTGATGTGCTGCGATATCAGAAGGGAGTTATAAGGGACCAGAATTCTTTGAGATTCTGTCTGTGTCAAGGAAATCTGAAAAGAAAACAAGTTCTGTTCTGAAAATTCTGTATATCTGTTCCGTTCTGATGCTATAAGCAGAAAGGAGACATAAGGGGTCAGAATCCGTTGAGATTCTATCTGTGTCAGGGAAGGGAGGCATAAGGAGCCAGAATCCATTGAGATTCTGTCAGGGTCCGAGAATCTGATATGTGATATGTGATATGTGATATCTAAAATATGATTTTATCTGATTTGAATTCTGATTTGTACGATCCGATCCGTTCTGTGATTTGAAAGTTTTATAAGTTTTATCAGATCTGTTCTGCACTCTGATTTGAATTCATGTATATGTGATTTGATTTCTATTTGATCAAGTATCTATTCTGTCTGCTATACGATTTATGTATGGCTATTTGAATAACTGCTTATGATGTATTTTCTGAGGTGAATTATGGAGATTTTGATGGGCGATTGTAGTCTTGCTGAGCTGTTAGCTCATCCTTATTTTCTGCGTGATTTCCAGGTTCTGGAAAAGGGAAGGAAGTCTTGGATTAGCCGTTCAGTATCTGATCAGTGATTAGGTATTTTTGTACTTTTTATTTTTATACAATCATGAATTTTCTGCTCTGTTCTTTCTGTATGTAGTCATGCACTGTATTGTATATGATTATTTTGATGAAAGAAATAAGAAAATAGTGGATGCATTTCTTTATATGTATTTGAAGTTTATAGCAGCTCTATGTGTCTGTTTGTTTGAATATCTGGAAGAATGTCTGAAGCAAATTCCAAAACTAGATCATGGATTTTCAACATTTGTCGCGGCCTGACGCGAAGGGATTCGTTTCGGTCGGGTTGGGTCGTGACAGAATCTATGATGATGAGCCCTCTAGATCACAAGGCAAGTTTATAAAGGTGCTATTTAGGTCTTTAAGAATAATAGGCAAGTATCCTTTAAAGGAAATGACCATAGGCATGTACTTCTGAGGTGTATGCTTTTTTGTAGCTTGATTGGGGATGTTAATAGTATGCAAGTGGCCCTGGTTACTGAGAGGATCAATTATAAGTGAGAGAGTTTTTCTAACATAAATGGCTTCTAAGGCCCAGATTGGGCAAAGGCAAATCTTCAATGTTCCTTACTTGGGGAAAGGAACCTTAGTATGGCTTGTCTGGGCTAACCTTCAAAATATGATCCTTGTAAGGAAGAGCAACTTGAAGGTTAGCCCAGACAAGCCACATTATGTTCTATCTCTGGTGAGCTCTCCACTTGGACAATGTGACTATTTTGATTGAGTTCCTTAACTTATTAAGTACCTATGAATCACATGCACGGACAAGTACGAATATACACAACACAAGTCAATAGCTCACTTTAATATAATCTTTAATTATATGAGCTCGGCTAACATGATTTTCTCTACCAAATCTTCATGCATAATAATTTCAAGATCAGTTCATCCGTTCTAATCAAACATATATACCACAAACCAATAAATTTGTTACATATGAAACTGAAGCTAGCCTTGCATGAATTAAAAATAGTTAAGATTCATTTGAAAGTAAATAATAGTTGAATATTGAATATAAACTAAGAATTGACTCCCTAATATAATAATAATTTATTTTTACAATGCATTGGTCGATTTTTTTTTTTCAAAACCAAGTATTATTCCAAAAAAGATAAGGGAGTACAACAACAACCCAAAAATAGCCGAACCCAAAATATATTAGATAACGAAAAGTGAAAGAAAACTCAACAAAGCAGATAAGTAAAATTGTAGGAAAAGGATCCAACAGCGAACTCAGGAACGGCAGCCCCCTTTAACCATCCCGCAGCCAAGCACGGACCATCCATTGGTGACAGCCACTCATAAACCTTCAGCCTAGAACCCTCACATGCAAACACCAAGCAGAAGGGCTTACCACCAAGGTTGCCAGCAAGCTCGGGCCAACAAGGTGATAAGCAGGGAGCTTCATTATCATCGTCCAAATCACCATTAAATCCCACGACATCCAGAGCTAGAGGGAAACCCAAAGACTTTTTCTTCTTAGATTTACTTCTACGTCTTTTGCCACCACAATTGAGTATTGTTTGATCAACAATACACCCCATGATGAAACTATACATATCATAATTAATATGGTCACCAAAATCATCACCCTCCCCCACGGAAAGTGTGGATAGGGATTCATCCATATCGAGCCCATCAGACTGAACCAAAATAGAGTTATTTAAAGACCGGGCTAGACGGGCTTTCAAATCTACATTAGAGATAACTGAAATAGGAATATCAGTATACTCTGCATTTCCCTATGAGACATTCACAATTGAACACAAGTTGACTCAATATTAATATGCAAAACCAAAGCTAAATTAACAGACATACTATCAACATCTCGAACCATAGGTCCCAAAGGAATAAAATCATCACAAACAACTAACGCATGGATTGGCGACCCTAGTAAAACAGAAGCATCCTCACCCATAGGTACACCAACCTTGGAAACCACAGCAACAAACACATCACACGAATCTGCCATAGCATCCGCACAATAAAGGCTAGCTATAAGGTTAATACCACAATTATTTTCATTCAAATTTCCATCCTCACCAACACAAATAGCATTCTTAAGTGGAATCAAAGAAGCAGGTTCCTTCCTAACAGGAGCAGAATCACCAAAGGCTAAAGCTGAATTTAGTTGAACAACAATCAGCACCACTCCCTACAACACCAACAGGACTCAACTCCAAAGTTTTATCAAAAATTGCATAATTATTCTCCACCCTATTGGTATTAGGTACCATTGGGAGCAAGGAAAGGGTAGCAGAATGATCCAAATTCCCTTTACAACTAACAATAACATTAACATGTTTAAAAACATCAGGAGTATCATTAGGCGGGGTAGAAGAGAGGTGAGGACAATAATCATCCACCACATGCCCAATACAATTACAAGAAGCACAGGGGGGGGGGGGGGGGGGCATTTTTTCATGACAACTTGGTGAACATAACCCAATTTCTAAGGACAACCAAACTTTGCAGGGTAAAATTTGGTAATATCAATCTCAACCAGCACACGAGCCACGGAAGGCCGAGAACCAACAGAAGTAGCAGTGTCAACCTTTATAGGTCTGCCAAAAATTGAACCTAGACCGTAAAGTTTACGTGGGGAATAGAGATGATGATGGAGATGCGGGAAAGAAACACAAATAGGGATCACCTGAGATTCAACACCAACATCAAATAAAGGAGACCACTTGGTAAATTTCATGTAGCAATTATACACTAGGTAAGATCTATGACAAAAAATCCTATAATAATCAGAATCATTAGCCAATTTGATCAAAACATGCGACAAATCAAGCAGGGTAATAGATATTTCACTATTAAGCTTAACATTGAAGAAGAACCTCCGAATAGATTCAAGAGAAGGATGATTAGAGGGGAAAAACTGACTAACGAGAACTAAAAAGGGACAACCAAAGCCAGAATTTCCTGCTATAAAATTCATAGAGAAGGCAAACCACTAAAGGATATAGTTTTAATATTAGGAAAACTCACATTAGAGGAAGAACCAAAAAGCACTTCAAAAAATGAACAAGATTTTAACGAACTCTCTAAAAATTTGGTGATATCAATCTCAACCAGCACATGAGCCACGGAAGGCCGAGAACCAACAGAAGTAGCAGTGTCAACCATTAAAGGTCTGCCAACAATTGAACCTAGACCGTAAAGTTTACGTGGGGAATAGAGATGAGGATGGAGATGCAGGAAAGAAACACAAATAGGGATCACCTGAGATTCAACACCAACATCAACTAAAGGAGACCACTTGGTAAGTTTCATGTAGCAATTATACACTAGGTAAGATCTATGACAAAAAATCCAACAATAATCAGAATCATTAGCCAATTTGATCAAAACATGCGACAAATCAAGAAGGGTAACAGAGATTTCACTATTAAGCTTAACATTGAAGAAGAACCTCCGAATAGATTCAAGAGAGGGACGATTAGAGGGGAAAAATTGACTAACGAGAACTAAAAAGGGACAACCAAAGCCAGAATTTCCTGCTCTAAAATTCATAGAGAAGGCAAACCACTAAAGGATGTAGTTTTAATATTAGGAAAACTCACATTAGAGGAAGAACCAAAAAGCGCTTCAAAAAATGAACAAGATTTTAACGAACCCTCTAAAAATTTGGTGATATCAATCTCAACCAACACACGAGCCACGGAAGGCCGAGAACCAACAGAAGTAGCAGTGTCAACCTTTAAAGGTCTGCAACAATTGAACCTAGACCGTAAAGTTTACGTGGGGAATAGAGATGATGATGGAGATGCAGGAAAGAAACACAAATAGGGATCACCTGAGATTCAACACCAACATCAACTAAAGGAGACCACTTGGTAAGTTTCATGTAGCAATTATACACTAGGTAAGATCTATGACAAAAAAATCCTACAATAATCAGAATCATTAGCCGATTTGATCAAAACATGCGACAAATCAAGAAGGGTAATAGAGATTTCACTATTAAGCTTAACATTGAAGAAGAATCTCCGAATAGATTCAAGAGAGGGACGATTAGAGGGGAAAAACTGACTAACGAGAACTAAAAAGGGACTACCAAAGCCAGAATTTCCTGCTCTAAAATTCATAGAGAAGGCAAACCACTAAAGGATGTAGTTTTAATATTAGGAAAACTCACATTAGAGGAAGAACCAAAAAGCGCTTCAAAAAATGAACAAGATTTTAACGAACCCTCTAAAAATTTGGTGATATCAATCTCAACCAGCACACGAGCCACGGAAGGCCGAGAACATACAGAAGTAGCAGTGTCAACCTTTAAAGGTCTGCCAACAATTGAACCTAGACCGTAAAGTTTACGTGGGGAATAGAGATGAGGATGGAGATGCAGGAAAGAAACACAAATAGGGATCACCTGAGATTCAACACCAACATCAACTAAAGGAGACCACTTGGTAAGTTTCATGTAGCAATTATACACTAGGTAAGATCTATGATAAAAAATCCTACAATAATCAGAATCATTAGCCAATTTGATCAAAACATGCGACAAATCAAGAAGGGTAATAGAGATTTCACTATTAAGCTTAACATTGAAGAAGAACCTCCGAATAGATTCAAGAGAGGGACGATTAGAGGGGAAAAACTGACTAACGAGAACTAAAAAGGGACAACCAAAGCAAGAATTTCCTGCTCTAAAATTCATAGAGAAGGCAAACCACTAAAGGATGTAGTTTTAATATTAGGAAAACTCACATTAGAGGAAGAACCAAAAAGCGCTTCAAAAAATGAACAAGATTTTAACGAACCCTCTAAAAATTTGGTGATATCAATCTCAACCAGCACACGAGCCACGGAAGGCCGAGAACCAACAGAAGTAGCAGTGTCAACCTTTAAAGGTCTGCCAACAATTGAACCTAGACCGTAAAGTTTACGTGGGGAATAGAGATGAGGATGGAGATGCAGGAAAGAAACACAAATAGGGATCACCTGAGATTCAACACCAACATCAACTAAAGGAGACCACTTGGTAAGTTTCATGTAGCAATTATACACTAGGTAAGATCTATGACAAAAAATCCTACAATAATCAGAATCATTAGCCAATTTGATCAAAACATGCGACAAATCAAGAAAGGTAATAGAGATTTCACTATTAAGCTTAACATTGAAGAAGAACCTCCGAATAGATTCAAGAGAGGGACGATTAGAGGGGAAAAACTGACTAACGAGAACTAAAAAGGGACAACCAAAGCCAGAATTTCCTGCTCTAAAATTCATAGAGAAGGCAAACCACTAAAGGATGTAGTTTTAATATTAGGAAAACTCACATTAGAGGAAGAACCAAAAAGCGCTTCAAAAAATGAACAAGATTTTAACGAACCCTCTAAAAATTTGGTGATATCAATCTCAACCACCACACGAGCCACGGAAGGCCGAGAACCAACAGAAGTAGCAGTGTCAACCTTTAAAGGTCTGCCAACAATTGAACCTAGACCGTAAAGTTTACGTGGGGAATAAAGATGAGGATGGAGATGCAGGAAAGAAACACAAATAGGGATCACCTGAGATTCAACACCAACATCAACTAAAGGAGACCACTTGGTAAGTTTCATGTAGCAATTATACACTAGGTAAGATCTATGACAAAAAATCCTACAATAATCAGAATCATTTGCCAATTTGATCAAAACATGCGACAAATCAAGAAGGGTAATAGAGATTTCACTATTAAGCTTAACATTGAAGAAGAACTTCCGAATAGATTCAAGAGAGGAACGATTAGAGAGGAAAAACTGACTAACGAGAACTAAAAAGGGACAACCAAAGCCAGAATTTCCTGCTCTAAAATTCATAGAGAAGGCAAACCACTAAAGGATGTAGTTTTAATATTAGGAAAACTCACATTAGAGGAAGAACCAAAAAGCGCTTCAAAAAATGAACAAGATTTTAACGAACCCTCTAAAAATTTGGTGATATCAATCTCAACCAGCACACGAGCCACGGAAGGCCGAGAACCAACAGAAGTAGCAGTGTCAACCTTTAAAGGTCTGCCAACAATTGAACCTAGACCGTAAAGTTTACGTGGGGAATAGAGATGAGGATGGAGATGCAGGAAAGAAACACAAATAGGGATCACCTGAGATTCAACACCAACATCAACTAAAGGAGACCACTTGGTAAGTTTCATGTAGCAATTATACACTAGGTAAGATCTATGACAAAAAATCCTACAATAATTAGAATCATTAGCCAATTTGATCAAAACATGCGACAAATCAAGAAGGGTAATAGAGATTTCACTATTAAGCTTAACATTGAAGAAGAACCTCCGAATAGATTCAAGAGAGGGATGATTTAGGGGGAAAAACTGACTAACGAGAACTAAAAAGGGACAACCAAAGCCAGAAATTTCGTGCTCTAAAATTCATAGAGAAGGCAAACCACTAAAGGATGTAGTTTTAATATTAGGAAAACTCACATTAGAGGAAGAACCAAAAAGCGCTTCAAAAAATGAACAAGATTTTAACGAACCCTCTAAAAATTTGGTGATATCAATCTCAACCAGCACACGAGCCACGGAAGGCCGAGAACCAACAGAAGTAGCAGTGTCAACCTTTAAAGGTATGCCAACAATTGAACCTAGACCGTAAAGTTTACGTGGGGAATAGAGATGAGGATGGAGATGCAGGAAAGAAACACAAATAGGGATCACCTGAGATTCAACACCAACATCAACTAAAGGAGACCACTTGGTAAGTTTCATGTAGCAATTATACACTAGGTAAGATCTATGACAAAAAATCCTACAATAATCAGAATCATTAGCCAATTTGATCAAAACATGCGACAAATCAAGAAGGGTAATAGAAATTTCACTATTAAGCTTAACATTGAAGAAGAACCTCCGAATAGATTCAAGAGAGGGACGATTAGAGGGGAAAAACTGACTAACGAGAACTAAAAAGGGACAACCAAAGCCAGAATTTCCTGCTCTAAAATTCATAGAGAAGGCAAACCACTAAAGGATGTAGTTTTAATATTAGGAAAACTCACATTAGAGGAAGAACCAAAAAGCGCTTCAAAAAATGAACAAGATTTTAACGAACCCTCTAAAAATTTGGTGATATCAATCTCAACCAGCACACGAGCCACGGAAGGCCGAGAACCAACAGAAGTAGCAGTGTCAACCTTTAAAGGTATGCCAACAATTGAACCTAGACCGTAAAGTTTACGTGGGGAATCGAGATGAGGATGGAGATGCAGGAAAGAAACACAAATAGGGATCACCTGAGATTCAACACCAACATCAACTAAAGGAGACCACTTGGTAAGTTTCATGTAGCAATTATACACTAGGTAAGATCTATGACAAAAAATCCTACAATAATCAGAATCATTAGCCAATTTGATCAAAACATGCGACAAATCAAGAAGGGTAATAGAGATTTCACTATTAAGTTTAACATTGAAGAAGAACCTCTGAATAGATTCAAGAGAGGGACGATTAGAGGGGAAAAACTGACTAACGAGAACTAAAAAGGGACAACCAAAGCCAGAATTTCCTGCTCTAAAATTCATAGAGAAGGCAAACCACTAAAGGATGTAGTTTTAATATTAGGAAAACTCACATTAGAGGAAGAACCAAAAAGCGCTTCAAAAAATGAACAAGATTTTAACGAACCCTCTAAAAATTTGGTGATATCAATCTCAACCAGCACACGAGCCACGGAAGGCCGAGAACCAACAGAAGTAGCAGTGTCAACCTTTAAATGTATGCCAACAATTGAACCTAGACCGTAAAGTTTACGTGGGGAATAGAGATGAGGATGGAGATGCAGGAAAGAAACACAAATAGAGATCACCTGAGATTCAACACCAACATCAACTAAAGGAGACCACTTGGTAAGTTTCATGTAGCAATTATACACTAGGTAAGATCTATGACAAAAAATCCTACAATAATCAGAATCATTAGCCAATTTGATCAAAACATGCGACAAATCAAGAAGGGTAATAGAGATTTCACTATTAAGCTTAACATTGAAGAAGAACCTCCGAATAGATTCAAGAGAGGGACGATTAGAGGGGAAAAACTGACTAACGAGAACTAAAAAGGGACAACCAAAGCCAGAATTTCCTGCTCTAAAATTCATAGAGAAGGCAAACCACTAAAGGATGTAGTTTTAATATTAGGAAAACTCACATTAGAGGAAGAACCAAAAAGCGCTTCAAAAAATGAACAAGATTTTAACGAAGCCTCTAAAAATTTGGAGATATCAATCTCAACCAGCACACGAGCCACGGAAGGCCGAGAACCAACAGAAGTAGCAGTGTCAACCTTTAAAGGTATGCCAACAATTGAACCTAGACCGTAAAGTTTACGTGGGGAATAGAGATGAGGATGGAGATGCAGGAAAGAAACACAAATAGGGATCACCTGAGATTCAACACCAACATCAACTAAAGGAGACCACTTGGTAAGTTTCATGTAGCAATTATACACTAGGTAAGATCTATGACAAAAAATCCTACAATAATTAGAATCATTAGCCAATTTGATCAAAACATGCGACAAATCAAGAAGGGTAATAGAGATTTCACTATTAAGCTTAACATTGAAGAAGAACCTCCGAATAGATTCAAGAGAGGGACGATTAGAGGGGAAAAACTGACTAACGAGAACTAAAAAGGGACAACCAAAGCCAGAATTTCCTGCTCTAAAATTCATAGAGAAGGCAAACCACTAAAGGATGTAGTTTTAATATTAGGAAAACTCACATTAGAGGAAGAACCAAAAAGCGCTTCAAAAAATGAACAAGATTTTAACGAACCCTCTAAAAATTTGGTGATATCAATCTCAACCAGCACACGAGCCACGGAAGGCCGAGAACCAACAGAAGTAGCAGTGTCAACCTTTAAAGGTACGCCAACAATTGAACCTAGACCGTAAAGTTTACGTGGGGAATAGAGATGAGGATGGAGATGCAGGAAAGAAACACAAATAGGGATCACGTGAGATTCAACACCAACATCAACTAAAGGAGACCACTTGGTAAGTTTCATGTAGCAATTATACACTAGGTAAGATCTATGACAAAAAATCCTACAATAATCAGAATCATTAGCCAATTTGATCAAAACATGCGACAAATCAAGAAGGGTAATAGAGATTTCACTATTAAGCTTAACATTGAAGAAGAACCTCCGAATAGATTCAAGAGAGGGACGATTAGAGGGGAAAAACTGACTAACGAGAACTAAAAAGGGACAACCAAAGCCAGAATTTCCTGCTCTAAAATTCATAGAGAAGGCAAACCACTAAAGGATGTAGTTTTAATATTAGGAAAACTCACATTAGAGGAAGAACCAAAAAGCGCTTCAAAAAATGAACAAGATTTTAACGAACCCCTCTAAAAATTTGGTGATATCAATCTCAACCAGCACACGAGCCACGGAAGGCCGAGAACCAACAGAAGTAGCAG
Source organism: Dendrobium officinale (assembly GCA_019514585.1). NCBI lineage: Eukaryota > Viridiplantae > Streptophyta > Magnoliopsida > Asparagales > Orchidaceae > Dendrobium > Dendrobium officinale. The sequence goes on from JACXSL010000196.1 coordinate 125,862, forward strand.
TGTCAACCTTTAAAGGTCTGCCAACAATTGAACCTAGACCGTAAAGTTTACGTGGGGGAATAGAGATGAGGATGGAGATGCAGGAAAGAAAACACAAATAGGGATCACCTGAGATTCAACACCAACATCAACTAAAGGAGACCACTTGGTAAGTTTCATGTAGCAATTATACACTAGGTAAGATCTATGACAAAAAATCCTACAATAATCAGAATCATTAGCCAATTTGATCAAAACATGCGACAAATCAAGAAGGGTAATAGAGATTTCACTATTAAGCTTAACATTGAAGAAGAACCTCCGAATAGATTCAAGAGAGGGACGATTAGAGAGGAAAAACTGACTAACGAGAACTAAAAAGGGACAACCAAAGCCAGAATTTCCTGCTCTAAAATTCATAGAGAAGGCAAACCACTAAAGGATGTAGTTTTAATATTAGGAAAACTCACATTAGAGGAAGAACCAAAAAGCGCTTCAAAAAATGAACAAGATTTTAACAGACCCTCTAAAAAACTAGGCTCGCACAAGAGATTCGACGCCATTCCGAGCAGGACGCCGGAGAAGGACGAAACGAAAACAAAATCATTAACATGAAGTAATCGCAAAAAGAAGAGTAGAAAACTTCCCTGGACGAAACACTATCGAGGAGCGCTAGCGCCATCGAGAGGGGCAAAACCCTAACGGGGTGAGGGAACCCTAGCGGAGCGAGAGGAGATTTTTAACTCACCAATTGAAATATACAATGCATTGGTCGATGAAAGCCTAGTTAGTTCAAATTTTATAATATAATGGGACCAAGATTAGAAACATGATCAAGCTTAAATTTTCAACATAGCTTATGTACTGCTCACGCACAACGACAAATATTTAACTTGATATTCTAATAATATTAATTTTTACCCTTATTTATTACTGCCCACTAGAAATTCTATAGCCATAAAGTGAATTATTTAGTGTTAATTATATATAAAATTGTGTGCTTGGAATCTGAGAATGGTTAAATCAATTTTTTTTATGGAGTTATATTTTATATTGTGTTTTAATATTGTAGTGTATAGTTGATGAACGATTAAACCAACCAAAATAAATTAATGTAACTTGATAAACAAATATGATATATATACCACAATCAATGACGTGACAATTAATTTAAGGATTAAATAAAATAATAAATGCATGAAAAATTGAGAAATATAATTTTTGTTCTCCTGAGAGAAAAACTCTCTCTCTCTCTCTCTCTCTCTCTCTCTCTAGCTACATATATATTACCACTAGCTACATCATATTATAATGAATTTTATGATCACCGGATTTACTTTGATGTGTACAAACATAGCTACATCATATTATTATGAATATCCCAAAAAAAAAAAAAAACAAACTATGATACTCATTCTAACTAAATTTAAAGTAGGATATTCTAACACAAATTTAGCTATTAAATTGCCAGAACATACTTCTCACAAGAGATTTTACTAGCAAAATTTTTTATTTCTGATAATTTTCGCTCATATTTGTGAAATTTTTACCCCCAAAAAAATTTATGATTTTCCTATTGTGGTTTATCAATTTCCGACAATCATAACTAGCATCACTGATTCCCAACCAATTTACAATATCCAACGTCTATCTTAACAGCCTCTCAACCTTCCCTAATATCAATAGAACAATCAACCTGGCTATCCAGTATCCACTATCATATGATGATACTATAAGCTCATCAAGACTTCTAATATCATCTGAAGAGATATCTTATACAGTCAATGTCTAATGCATTATACAATATTGTATTATCTATTTACATGCTATTTACATGAAATTGTGCCTTTCGTAACAATCGACTTGTGCTGGAGAAATTATTTTCATTGGGCTAAACACCTTAGCTTTTCCTTTCTCAAAATTTTCATAGAAAAATTTTTGCATCTCTTCGAACTTTCTCTCAACTTTTTCATTGCATGTGTGTGCTAGCTTTTTTATCAATGCTAAGATGGCATGTCTTTCTTTATCACTACAAATAGCTCTCATGCAATCATATTTAAAGAAGAGATTCCACGGCATAATTTAATCAAGAGAAAAAGACTACTTCATAAAATGAGCTAAAAACATTTTTAAGCCAGCAGCCAATTGTTTCTCGCAACGCAACCAAAAGTTAGCTATTTAAAGTCAGCAACTAATATTTTAAGGAAGTATATTTTTAGCCTGTTCTGTTATATATTTGATGTACATTACCTATTTCTTGTAGTCAATATTCTATATTAGAAAAAACTGCATATTCCGCATTTGGATCACAATCTAGGGAGAAATTATTCTGTGCAGAGACCGAACAACAGACCAAACAGAATGTGCCACATTAGCGGTGAGTGACATGACGTATTTTAGTCTATGGACGACATTCACGTAGAATAATTAATTTAATCTATGATACTTCGTTGAATTGTTGATCTGACCAGTTATTGCTGTAATAGCGTTTAATAAATTGACAAGCCATTTCTCTAACAACAATTAATATTATAATTTATTTTTGCTAACTGCTGTTATCAACGATGGCCAAGTCTGCGAATGTTTCCTTCCTTGTGATCCTCATTGTTTTTGCTTCAGGTAACAAAACGTTTTTCCATCAAATCTCAAAATTTATCCACTTTTGTTTTTTATTTATAAAAGGTCATCACATAATTATTTTTTTCAAGATGAAAAAATATTTATTCTTAGCAAAAAATTTAATATTTTTTTTATTCTTTCGTAAGACTACTCCAAGTTTATGTTGAGGCAGGCTGCAGAATATGTAGTGTGTTTTGGCCTCATTAAAGTTTCGTGTAGGACATTTTATTATTATTTTTTAGAATAATTTTCTAATATAAAAGTATTTTGCAATAGAAATTTATGCATTAAAAATTTTCTTTGGAAAACAAAAAATAAGACGTCACAAATGAAATCTAAATCTTTAAAAATATAATATATAATATATGAGTATATAAGTTCATATTAACTGTTTATTATTTCTAAATATAAATTTATAAATAATTTCATTTGTACTGTTAGGGCACCTCGCGTGTGTTTTTCTTATAATTTAAGAAATTGAATTTATATAATGATTGATAATTTTTATCAATAACTGAAAAATGAAAGCCAAGATGAAGATTTCTTCTATAAAAGAGCATACATAATAAAATGAGATTCTAGATAAACAATATAATTTTACTCTTTTAAAATATAATATTTTCATAATTTAAAATTATAAACATAATTCTTAAAAAAGTTATAAAAATAATTGGAGCTGCATTGTTGACCTGTAATTGAATGCCAAAAAAAAAATCGCTCAAATCTGTGTACCTGTTCGAAATCATGGCTCGCACGATCTCTGCACACGAATCCGGTCGTCCGACATCATTCATTCTTCGCACAACCTCCCCACGCTGTTCGTCCTCCTGCGACCCTCACCTGTTCTCGCAAATTAAGGCGATGGGGGATGAAGCTTTCGACTTCAGTCGTTCAAATCCCACACGTAAGCCAACACGTCAACCTTTAAATCTCACTTCTCTGCACACGATCCTTCTTTCCCAACCGAGCTTCCCGCTACACGCAATTAAGCCGAACTTCCAACCCTTCCTCCTCTCTAGATTCGCAAACCACCTCCGACTCCAGGCCATTCGAACCCACAGCCCACTGTCAACCCCCCTACCGCAGTCGATCTAGCCTCAACCGGTCAGTCCCAACCTCCCCATCAATATCCCGAACTCCACAGTTCAAATCTATCACCTCTGATCGGGCTCCAACCGAACTCCATCCGATTCCTGCACCCGCCGAGTCTTCACGATGTAAGCTCTATCTCCCTGCTCTACCCGTTCGAAGACCCAAAGCCGTATGACCTCTCTGCCTCCCTTCCAACCTAACCGCAGTCGACCTCATCCATTCGACTCCCTTCTCTCTTCTTCCTCCTGTTTTGGCTACCAATTCGCAACCGAACTCCCTACAATAGGTAAATTTATTTTGCTTATTTTTTTTATTATAATTAATTATTATTAGTTAAAATTAATCCTTATTAATTATAATTAATTATAATAGTTAATTAATTATTATTAATTATATTTAATTATTATTAATTATAATGAATAATTATTTATTATAATAATTATTAATCATTATTAACTATAATTAAATATCATTAATTATAATTAATTGTCAAATAAAAAAGAAAAAAATAAGAAGGGGAAAAAACAATAAATGTACCTTATTGCAAATCTAATTCAAGTACTGTGATTTTAATGATAACAAATATTATTGTGTCTGTTATTGCTTTCTCCTATTTATATAATATTTTATTTTGCTTTTATGTATACTAACGTTTCAAGAAATCAGTCCACCATTTACTTTCATTTATAATCAACTCAAGGTTAGATAAACTAGGGTTATAGTCGATTTTCATTTTATTATATATTTGTTCCTTTCTTAAGTCGTATCATGTAATTGATTGGATATCTTTGATGAGCCACATGGCACACACATAGGAGGTGAGAGAAAAATATTTTTGAGATAGTTTTTTTAAAGTACTTCGTACTATACAATTTTAATTTGTATTATATGATTTATTGTGCTATGTCAAAATCCTAGCCACTAGAGGTTAAGAAAGATATTAATTATATATTGATCGTATAGTACGACTTGGTTAGTATTGTATGCCCTAGTTAAAATTTTTCTTAATTAGTCCCTCGATATCATGCAATCAAATCATGGACAATTATAACGATCGATCGTACTGTAAGATATAGTTTGTACTATATAATTACCCTTGTACGAAATTGGTTTCTCCCAGAGATCGTACCCAAAAACATGATTTTTATATTGATCGTATTATATGATGTCCACAGTTCTGGACGATCGATAGTGTACAAAGTTTATCGTCCTAAGGGTCATCCCAAACAAACAGAAGGAACTTCTACAGTTCGTATCATACGATGTTTAGATCGCACTGTACGAAATGTTATAAATTTTGAACAGTTTGTATGCATGACCTTGCTAGACGAGTTTGAATTACACTGATCTTACGGTATGATGTGTGTATTATATTGTACGAACAGAAGATGGATCTCTTAAAAATTAGAGTTTCTTGAAGCCCACTACTTAAGATTTTCTAATACTCTTATTAAAAAATCTTTAGCTATTGAGACTTTAGGAGAGAGAGCCATGAGAGAGAGAAGACAGGGAGCTTTGTAAGAGAAAAGAAAGAGAATTTGTGAGGGAGAAGTTGTGAAGGGATTCACAAGGTCGCTCTAAGCAAGAATCTTGCCTAATATCTACAAGTGTCTTTTTGGATTCTCTTTGGCTCCGGACAAGAAGTTCTTCAGCAATAATCGTGGTTCCTTAACCATCATCAAGAGAGAGAAAATAGAGTTGTGGTTCTCTAACCATCACTAGGAGGGTGAAAATATAGTTATGATTCTCTGACCATCACCTGGACGGTGAAAATAGAGTTGAAGTTCTCAGCTTGTAAAAGAGTCACGGTTCTCTGCAGCATCGGGGTGGTGAAACAGCATTTGTATAGGTTTCTCCGTCTTGTTGTGGGAGCAAAATGAGTTACTAATGTTTAGTACAATACTTTGAGAGGAAGTCTCCAATGAGTGAAAGTAGGTCAGGTTGACCGAACTACTATAAATTTCGGTGTGTTCATTCTGATTATTTTAAAGGGGGCTCCATGATTATGAACTGTTTCACATGAAACCTAGTGAAATCATATCTAAAATGTATATTATGTTTAAATAAATCATCACTTCCTTGTATGCATTAAGAAGAGAACTCACTAATTTAAAAAAAATTAATAAGATTTTAGGAGAGTTTTTATATTTGAGTTGTCGAATTCTAAGAAGCTTAGAGGTAACTTCAATCTACCTTATGTTGGACTTTATATTTTATAAGAGAATTTTTATATTTGAGTTTGCATTTTATTATAAATTTGAGATAATATTACAGAAGGATAAGAACTTAAGATTTGAAAATTTACCTTAAAAATTATATCTAAATTGGGTACTACAAAATAGTGACCCAAATATATCTAATGAAGTGCAAATCTGGATTTACTCCGGCCTGGATTAAAGAGTTAGCTAACCACCTAGACACTTTAAAATCATGTGTTTGGTCTCTTTATGAATGATGGGTAAGGATATTATTTAAGTTTTGAGGAATTGGAGGCCGACATTTAAGACATCATGCTCTTTTAATTTTAAAGGGGGCTTAACATTTTGCACCTACAAAAAATTACATCAATTTAAATCTTTAATTTGCCCGCTTTGATTCAGCCATATACGAGCATGGCCACCTGCAGAAAATTTTGTGAGCATCCAGATCTTTCCTAACCTAAAGGTAATATATCACTCATCACATCAATTTTCAAATTATAGGAATAAATAAGTAAACAAAACATAAATAAATAAATAAATAAATATAAAAAAATAAAAAAAAAAAGTAAATAAAATATCAACTATTAAAATCAGAATGCAGTGAAAACTAAGAGAAAATCTGTCACACAGCAGCAAGAAAGTAAACAACAGCCTAACCAAATGCTAGAGTCGGTTGTCCTAGTAAATAAATCTAAGTGTGTGTAGTAAGTTGTATAGTTTAGATGTATCCTAGGTTTATTTTTAGTTGATATTTTCTAATTGATTGAGTTTAATTTGTTAAAAGGTCAATAGAATTTTATGTTGAAAATTAAATTTTAGTGTCTTAAACATTTTAAAGTTTGTTTTAAATTGAATTTTAACTATTAAGGTTAATTAATAAGATTAGTTATTTATGGTATTTAAATTAATCTTTTTTTCTTAGATTATTTAATTTAATGATTTATTGAATTTTTAATAGTTTATTTAAATTTTTGATGTAAATGATTTATTGAAATTTTAATTAATTTATGAAATTGTTAAGGATTTATTAAATTTTTTAAGATTTTATTTAATCTTTAATAATTTATTAGATTTTTTTAATTTTATTTTATTTTGTTTTCTTTTTTATTTTATATATTTTATTATTATTATTATTATTATTATTATTATTATATTTTATTTGATTGTAATTTATTATTTAACATCTCTTTAAATTTTATTTAGGATTTATTCATTTAATTTGTTACAAAATTTTATTAGTTTTTCAATTTTTATTGAATTATTTCTGATTTTTAATATTTCAATATTTATGTTTAACTTTCATTTTAGTCTTATTATATGTTATCTAATTGATTGCAGTTTTCATTTCTTAAAATTTGGTTTATTATTTAAGTTTGATTATTATTTAGGATTGATTGTATTTAGGTTAAATGTATTCACTAATCCTAAAATGGGATGTCACTAAATTGTTTATATTTAATATTTTCTTTCTTAAAAGATGCACGCATCTTAAATCTAAGTTCTTTAAGACCCATTCTTAATTTGTATCCTTAAGTATCACTAATGTTATATGAATGATCATTACATATCACTAACCCTTTTGGACATATGTGTGAATATAAACTAATGGATTTTATATTCTAAATAATCAAATAGAATTTAAATAACATAATGAAAGCAATTTGCAATTAAATTTGAATTTGAAAATACATAATAAAAGCTAGGGTTTCTATAGAGCCCTATGATTGAGAGCTCACAAAATCACATCAAGGATTTTGGGCCTTTAAGACTATCTAAGTTTTCAAAATACTCACAACATACATGAGCCAATGCCCGATGGTTCCTCACGTAGCACCTCTACCCAATTGGATAGAGGCAATTGACACATTTAATCTATTTCTTTTTGTTCACTTGATTGGTATCATTCCTCGTAATTCAGGCAAACAAAGAAAATAAAAAAGGTATTAAAAGCACATTTAATAATTAAAATTGAAATAATTGAAAAAAAAGTCACTATTTAAATCCAAACTTACCTTTTTTCATACTTGCAAATCGATTCTATTGTTTGTTTTTTGAACTTTCACTTTTGAACTCATATTTCATATTTTTCCAAAAATTACCCTAAGGCACAAGAAAGTGGAAGTAGTAGAAAAAGGAGGGGTAGAGAGAGAGAGAGAGAGAGAAAGAGAGGCATTTCTTTCATTAAAACTTTTATTTTCTAAAAAACACCCAACTAACACTCTCCAACACCCACACCTTTCACCTTTCAACATAACTTTCACTTTTCAAAATTCACTATTTATCAAAACCACTTTTCCTTTTAAAAAAAAAAATCCCACATTCCACTTTTCATTTTCCGACACAATACCTCAAATTTCACTTTTCAACACACACAATTCACTTCAACACTCCATACACTTCACTATTACACATTTCATATTTCAAAACATACATCTTTCTCACAAAATCATGCACTTCACTTTTCCATACAAATTTCACTTTCCAAAGAAACATACAAATCACCTTTCCAAATCCACGAACAAAAATTTTTATTTCTCACATATATCACTTTTCCCAAACATACATCTCCCCTTTCAACATACACTTTACTTTTCAATCTTTCAAAAATCTCAATTGAACCCTTCAAAACATATGCCTATTAAAACATTTTACCTTTTGAAGCCCTACAATCTCACACTTCATCTTTCTCACATAACACCCTTTGAAAACAAACACTTTTCCTTTCAAAATAAATGCAAAATTCTATATATATATATATATACCACTTTTCAAAATATACATATTCCACTTTACCATTCGACTTATACACATTTTTCTCTTAAGGGTGGGTCATGATTACCAACGACAACTTTTCAAAGACTTCAATTTTCCTTCCATTAAAATTTGTGTATGATTGCCAATGAAAAAGAATATCAATGAATGCTTTCCAACATCTACACATGGAACAGTGTATGCCACCTCACTTATATTTTATCACAATGTTAATATTTATGAATGCTAATAACTTAGACACAAAAGGTACGTAATGATCCTCACATAAAACTATCCACTCTTCCACCATATGGTTTCAAACAAATACAAAACATTCTAAATTTCAAGAATGCATATAACTATGCCACCATTAGTTATGATTCTTTAAAGTCAAATGTGCTTTCATATATTTCTCTCAAGACATTAACAGGAGTATTATATCTAACATGTGATAGTAACATAATAAAAGAATCTAGTCGCAAACTTGTTCAATATCACCATCTCCCTCAATTGTTCTTCAAAAACTTTTTAAATGAAGTTCTAATCAAAATGCAAAACATCTCATAACCCATCAGAATAACCGAAATGCTTTACAAAACACAGATATGACTTATGACAAAATTGAGGAAGTATCCACATGTTTATATCTTATTTGACCATCATTGAACTTAGAGAAAGAAACACTGACTTGTCTATGAGGCATCCTCACAAATCTTAATGAATAAAGAGAAGTGGAGATTTATTAAGTTGGGTCGCAGGTTCTAACGATTCAGCAGGTTCGATTCAAGTCATGCCTCGTGCATTTTAGATCCCTTGCTTCATGATATTGGTGAAAGAAAAATTTCTAGATTGACGGAATCTAATGGCTCTCATTTGGAATATAAAAATTTCTGGATATTTTATCTGAACTACAAAAGATAGCATTAGCACCCTCTCACATGAGAGCCGAATTATCAATATATGTTAATTTTGCATAATATTATGGAGCCATAGCTTATTTATACCAATTTTTGTGCATACTTCTAATCGATCAAGCCGACGTTTCAATTGGAAGCATCTAAAAAATAATTTCACCCATTTCAAAAGAGAGAGCACAAAGAGCCTTGCCATTTCATTTCAAAGAGATCAACCCAAAAATATACCTCATGGGGTGTTTGGTATAGGATTGGATTCAATTTTAGTAGAATTTATTAAATCTTGTAAGTCCGGATATAATAAATCCTGGGCTCTTAAATCCTGAATTATGTTTGATATGATATTTTTTAAATCATGTTGAATCCAGAAAAATATTTGACAACAGATAACAGGATTTAAAATGATTGGAAATTTAAAATTAAATGAGTAATATGAAGCCACTTAATTTGCTTCCGCATCAAATTATAAAGTTGTTTGGTATCAAGGAAATAACTATTTATTTAACTAATAATCCTACTAATTAATTAATTAATATTTTAATTACTATTTTAGTAGTTTTAATTATAAATTTTATTATTAATTATTTCATTAATACTTAAGAATTTTACTGCTTATTAATTATTTAATTATTATTCATATTATTAATTATATGTTTAATAATGCATATTTTAAATTATATTAATTAAGACAATTATACTCATTTTTAATTACAATTTATTTAATTAAGTTAAATTAGATAATTAATTTATACACTAATTATAATATTAATTATTTAATTAATTTACTTAGTTATTAATATTTTAAATTATATTAATTAAGTTAACCAACTGAGGCGTCTAGGTTTTGCTTTTTTTAATCTCTCTCGTTCGTCCTTGCTGTTTGGCTTCGTTGCTTCGCAGGAGGTGTAGAGATTGCACAAGTCGCTTCTTCGGCTCCTTCGTTGCTGTTCGACTTCGCTCCTTTTTGACTTCACTCCTTTGACGACGTTGCCTTCCCGTCGGATCGGACGTTACAACATTTTGATCTGAAGCAACGACGAGAGCTCGCTCGCTCGCTGTGAAGGTAGCTTTCTCCCTTTCGCGCGCTTCTTCGGCCAAATCCCGTAAATCCGAGTAGAAGCGGGATTAGGATTTACCGGGATTTAGCGGATTTACGCCGTAAATCCGCAAATCCGGGATTTAAGGATTTGCCGGATTTACCGCGACTTTTTTTTGCGTTTGGCTGGATTTACCGTAAATCCTACTAAAAACTCGAAATAAATCCGATACCAAACACCCCCTCAATCTTTAACAAAAGAAAAGCAACGATATCATAGTCATTTAAAGTTTTCAAGAAAGAAGAACGAAAATAAAACTAAATGATTCCAACAAAATTTCTTATCTGCACTTCAGATCTAACAAAACAAACATGAAGATTTTCACAAAATGATTCATGGTTTTGAGAAAATAGGATTCATTCTACTTTTAAGGAGAAGAGATTGAGGAAAGGAAGAAGAAGAATTTTAGAGGAAAGAAGAAGACAAAGTTTGAAAAAGCATTAGGGAATAGGAAGAAAAATATGAAATGAAAAATATACCTAGATCAAGAGGGCCGGCGGCTAGGTCAAATCGGCAGCTAGGGCAGGCAGCGTCGGGTTTCCTGGGTCGCAGTGAGAAAGAGAGAGGAAGGGGGAGAGGGGCTCAGCTAGGCTTGCGAACCAGAGAGGGGCGTGCGAATGGGAGGATTCCGTCTGGAGCTCTTTGCGAACCGAAGGAGGCGGAGAGGGAGTTGCGAACTGGGAGGGGGCGGGGCTCTTGCGAATCAGAGAGGGGAAATCGCCTTGGTGTCGCACGAAACAGAGAGCGCGAGTAGTTCATGAAACAGAGAGCACGGGGCTTGGGGTTTCGGTTTCTCCGCATAGACAGTGGGATCGTGGAGGAGAGTTGCATAGGGTCTTTAACCGAATTAGTATTCAAATTTATTCCCATTCAAGTCGACGGCTCAGATTAATCACGATTTACAAATGAAAAAAAAAATGAATATGATAGTTAACTACAAGTTAATTTGTAATTCAAAAGTTTAAGAATGATTCAAGAATTAATTTAGAATATAATTAATAATTTAAAAATAATTATTTTGTGTTAATTTTAAAATTAAAAATAATTTAAATTTATTAATTTATCTTATTTACAATGAATTGGATTGAATTGGTATTGATTCGGATTGAATACTAGGACTGAGTCAGCGCTATGTTAGTGGGTATTCATCTAAGGGTAATCTTAAAGACGACGCCTACACTAGGCTACGAGAACCTATTCACTAAGAATCAGTACGCGGAACATTGACCTCGAATAATGAGGTCAATAATATCCTATACTAATTCACGTGATTTAAATATTTAGAATTATAAAGAGTTAATTATTATGTCAACGGAGCATAGTGGTGACTCTATTTATTGAAAGCCACTTGATATTGATTTTCTTTTACTAAAAAAAATAACATACATAACTCCTTTAGTGTGACTGCTTGGACATGTATATCAGATACTATTTTATTGATACTAATATTAATTTATTATTACTTTTGATATATTGTTATTAATTTTACTGTTATTGTGCACTGATTTACTATTACTATTGATTTATTATTACTAAGTACATAATTAAGATACCAATTTAATATTGATACAGAATAAATAAGTATCATGTGCACACTTCTATATAATTCCTTAATAATACTTTTTTCAGTTATAAAATTTCAACATTTTTCATATATACTTTTGCTTTAGTGATTTATACAATTTATTTATTCGTTGGATAGCATTTTTGTGATGTTGGGTTTAAGAATGATTATTTACTACCTCTTTGTTTTAACATCTATAATGTATTATTTTACCAGCTTTTTTTTTATAGCATGTGTTTTACTATTGATACGTCATCAAAAAATTATCTTGATTGAACACGAATCTCGAAACAAAATCAAGTTGGAAACTTCCAAAATTAAAATTGGGAGCATCCGAACTCCAATTTCAGCAAACTTATAGTCTAACTTAGCGTCTCAGAAATACAAACCCAACGACACCAAATTCGACTCAATCTGAGCCCAAATGAGTCCAAATCAAGGGTTAGAAGTGCTGTTAGAAGGGTCGAACAGCAATTTGGATTACCAAACAGTTTCCAAATATAACGAGCTTATAGTCGAATCGAGCGGCTCGACGAGACGAATCCAACGAGCTCAAGATCGCTGAATTCTGACATCATTAAGGCTTCAAATGTCTGACGAACGGTACATGATCAAGGGATTCAATATCGGCGGTCCATCCAACCACTCCACATTTACCCCTGATCGCTCTCACCTATTTACGGGTCATGCCACTCCAGAAAATCTATAAATAGACCCCTCATTTCTCTTGAAAAGGGAGGGAAGCAAAAAGAGAAGAAGAGAAGAGAAGGAAGAGAAGGAAGAAGCTCCTCCTCGACCACCGCCAGACTTTCGTCAGACCACCAGTTGAGGCCCTCACCACCGTCGGACCACCGCCTGACGTCGTTGCTCCACCGTACCACCACTTGAGGCCCTCACCTCCACCGGACCACCGCCTGACGTCGTTGCTCCGCCGGACCACCGCCTGACGTCGTTACTCCGCCGGACCACCGCCTGACGTCGTTGCTCCGCCAGACCACTACTTGAGACCCTCATCTCCGTCAGACCACTGTCTGACGCCGTTGCTTCGCCAGACCACCGCTTGAGGCCCTCACCTCCGTCGGACCATCGCCTGACACTGTTGCTCTGCCGGACCACCGCTTGAGGCCCTCACCTCCACCGGACCACTGCCTGACGTCGTTGCTCCGTCGGACCACCGCTTGAGGCCCTCACCTCCGCCGGACCACCGCCTGATGTCGTTGCTCCGCCGGAACACCACTTGAGGCCCTCACCTCCGCCGAACCGCCACTTGAGGCACTGTGCTCCACTAGGACACCACCTGAGGCCCGAACTTCTGCCGGGCCACCACCTGACGCCCAGAGTTCTACCAGAGTACCGCCCTACTACAACGGTCTTTCTAACCCCGTCTCCTGTCGACTACGGTCCTTCTGACCTCCGTCTCCTACTATGATCCTTCCGACCTCTATCAACAGAAAACGATCTTTCTGACCCCGGTCTCCTGTCGACTACGGTCCTTCTGACCTCCATCGCCTACTATGGTCCTTCTGACCTCCATCAATAGACAACAGTCTTTCTGACCTAGATCTCCTGCCGACTACGGTCCTTCTAAGCTCTGTTGCATACTATGGTCTTTTCGACCTCCATCAACAGACAACGGCCTTTCTGACCCAGTCTTTTGCCGACTACGATCCTTCCGACCTTTATCAACAGACAACGGTCTTTCTGACCCCGATCTCATGCAGACTACGGTCATTCTGACCTCTATCACCTACTATGGTCCTTTCAACCTCCATCAACAGACAACGGTCTTTCTGACCCCGGTCTTTTGCCGACTACGATCCTTCCAACCTCCGTCGCCTATTATGGTCCTTCTAAACTCCATCACCAGACAGCAGTCTTTCCAACCTCCATCCTATCGACTATGGTCGTGCCGACAAAACAAACACATCTATTATAACTCCCACCATGTAATGCATTCTATATGATGTACATTTGTGACATCAGGCCAATGCGTTCTCCCTAAGAAGGGCCTCATTTGTAGTCGACTGCAAATACTAGTGGATTCATTCACACTGGGTGAGGCCCCGTGGTTTTTTCCCTTTTTTGGGGTTTTTCACGTAAAAACTCTGGTGTCAATTATAAATGTTACACCCTCTCACTTATCTGATTGTGTGCTAGATCTTTGTACAATGCTAAGACGTTAAACTATATTTCTCTACCGCCGTGAATACTCCAGGACGCAACAACTATTTTAGCATAGATTCATAACCATATTGATTGCTAGCACTATGAACTAAATGATTAAGTGCATACTATTCATTTTTTCAATACTTTGAGTTCAGTGGCAGGATTCTAATGACCTACTAAACTATTTAAGCTCAATATATTAGGTTTTATTGTCATCTTGTCTTTTAATTATTATTTTATGCTATGGAGTAGGCGATTAGTATGTTATATTTATATGACTTGTGGCTATTATATCTGATTTAAAGTAATGAACAAAATTGTATATTAATATTTTGATCAATAAATTTATTTTTATTTGACATTTTATTATGAAAAAAATTAGTTACCTCTGAATTTTATTATATATTAGAAGATAAAAAAAAATATAATTCTTTCCCCTTTAGATTGTGGGGCATGGCAAAAAAACTCTCATATGATTGGGACATCAAAAAAAGATCTAGAATCTACTCTTGTATCTCATAATGCCATAAACACCATGTTGTTCCTCCAGAGTATATATGCTTATATAACAAAGATCAAATATGATAGCATACCTCTAACTCCCTAAAATAGGAATTTTTTTTGCCTCAGGTTACCTGACGTAGAGATACATCAGGTAGCCTATAATATATCGCCACGTGCTCTTACTCTTTACCGCGCGGCCCGACGACCCAACCCAGAACGAATCCGGGATTACTATGTTCGCATATTGCTCGGTATTTGCTCGGTATTGCTCGGTATTTTCTCGGTATTTTCTCGGTTCTACTCGGTATTTGCTCGGTATTTTTATCAACGACGCCAACTCCAAACTCGTCTCCCGCCCCTACGCCCGAGTGGACTGCCGCCGCCTCAAATCCTTCAAGAACAGTTTTGTTGGAAGTAAGATGCCTACCGAGAGAGAACTGGACCTCGGCGAAGGCAGCAAAGGCAGAGGGAAGTGAGGAATTTGAGAAGAGTGTAGAGATATTAAAAGAATCACTTTTCACTGGCGGAGGGAACTGGACCTCGGCTTGGAGCAGATAGGATTTTTTTTCTTTTCAGATCCACCAGTTTCCATCCAACACGATACCTTCTCTCTCTATATATGGTTTGTTAATCACCTATTAAAAGTGATTTCCCGATTTGATTTTTAATCTTTGTCTGCCGGATGGCATCGTTGGTGGAGCGAGAAGAAGAGGATAACCTCTCCTCTTGCTCTTCTTCCGCAGAAGAGTAGCTTCTCACGCTGCCTGGCAAGAAATGCCGCAAATACCGAGCATCTGAAGCTCCTTCCCGATCTCAAGCGAAGAAATGCCGCAAATACCGAACAATACCGAGCAAATACTGAGTAGTACCTAACAATACCGAGCAATACCGAGCAAATACCGAGTAGTCTCTAGCAATACCGAGCAAATATAGAGCATATTCATTCCGGGTTGGGTCGTCGGGCCGCGCGGTAAAGAGTAAGAGCACGTGGCGATATATTATAGGCTACCTGATATATCTCTACGTCAGGTAACCTGAGGCAATAAAAATTCCTAAAATAGGCAACTCTTGTTATTCAGAAATAATGTGACCCTCTTCTTCAAGTAATCAATCTAGGCTTCATACTAACTCAATAAATCTATACACAAAATAACATCAAACTAATAAATGGGTAATATAATCAAACTAGATATCTACTTCCTTTTAGATATCTTTAAATCACAAAAGTATATCCTACGAGCCACCATACCCTCTCTAGTTGGTAAAGTTACAACGCATGTAAAAGGCAATAATAGTGAATGCAAGTGTAGTAAATCATAGTAATGCTTAGAAATAAGTAAATACTAGCTCTAGAATTAAAAAAAGTATGATAGGGCTGATCAAAAATGGAAGCCATACCTATAAAATCATTTAAAGTATCTCGAGCCACAAGCTGAATTAAATTGTATACTCATGCATTAGTTGAAGTTGGTGTAATAGAAATATTAGGCTTTCTCTGACCCAAAGATGTCTCCTTGTTATAGAGCCTACAACATAACCACTTTCTCTTGGTAAACCCACATGGCAAAACTATCCTTGGTCTCGCTATTATCGTTGCAGAACTCTCAAATATAGGCTCAAAATGTCAGTCGGATCCTACATATAGACACTTTGCTACTCTATGTCCAATCTGACCACACCTAAAACATTACCCAGTCACCTTGTAACACGAACCAGAATGTTGTTTACTACAACTACAGCACACTGGTGCCCAGGTGATGCTAACAAAACTGGGGATGATTAGTTGTGCTACATTATTTTATAATGTTATGATGATTAGTTGTGCAACATTGAAGATATAGTAAACCAAAGGGTGGATGCACTCATTGTGGACATTTAATGGATGCAATGAGTACAAGTCGATATACTAATGCAATAATCTAAGATGTAGGAGAAGCTAAGATCATGTTGGAAACTACAATGGAAGAAGAAGAATCAATAACCTAAGGAAAGTGAAGAGATTGGGGATGATTAGTTTTGCTACATTATTTTAAAATGTTATGAACTCAATGTTCAATTTGACAAACGGATTCAAACCATGTGATCATTTGTTTGTTATAATATGTTGAAATGAATTTATATCGATTATAATTGGTTTCCATGCAAATTGAAGGACATGAGTTTTTTTTTTTTTGTACAATTTTTTGACGAATTTTCCATCGAAATTCCTAGATTAAAAAAAATAAAGTTTTTTCCAAAAAAAAATTCCGCCAGAATTCTAGCAGAATTATTCAACGGAATTAACCATTAGTTTTTTCGACGGATATTTTTGCCTAACATTTTCAACAGAAATTCTATCAGAAATTTCCAGCAGAATTTTCAGCAGCCATGTTCGCCACTCCGAAGAATTCCAAGATAATTTAATTTTTCGATTCAAGTTTTAAATTTCCATTGAAAATCTATTGGAAATATTTGTGACGGGCAATTTTCAGCTGATAAAGATTTTTCTACATGCATTTTACCAATGGAAAAAAATCCATTGGAAATCCTCCGGAAATCACTATTTATAGAAAAAAATCTATGATTTCCAACAAAAAATTCTACCAAAAATCAGTCATTTTCCTGTAGTGTATGAATTTTTTATCTTTTTGGAATCAATGAATTATAAAACATTAAAGTCTAATTATATTTTGATGATTTAAAATATATCTTGGAAGCTAATAATGAACATTTTGGACTAAATGAATTAGTAATTCATGCATGGGGACCATTAGAGATTCATGTTGCCATAATCAAAGCATGAATCACAATTCAAAATTTCTTTTTTTATTTAGAAAAAAAAAACTAAGAATATGAGAATGACAAATGCACAAGCCCACTAATGATAATATCATACCTATATGATAAATTAAAATATAGTATTTTCAAAATTTTAAGTTATGTTTTTTTTTTTTTTTTTTTTCATACAGACAATCATGATCATCAGATAATACTTTAATTAGAATCTTATATATGATGCTTCGAAGACTATCTGGAACTAGTTGTTGGACATATAATCATTAACTAATTCCTGCCAGCATTTATAATCTATAATTATAACCATTGACATATGTACAGTTGTGCATATGATGAGTCAATCATACGTATATATAGTTGTTTATTCCAAAAATATTTAATCAGTTGATTATATTAATTTTCTCATGTTGGATTCATTTTTTATTGATATAATTCATTTTTTCCTTATATGCAGCTTCAAAGGTGGAGGAACAAATGGGATGCTCAGTGATTCTTGATCAAAGCGGCTGTTATACTTGCAGAGCAGATTGCATTAAACAAAAGAATGGTTTTGGATCTTGCATTCCTAATGCAAAAAGAAATAGCTACAAATGTTTTTGTGTTTTCAACTGTTGATATGATTTATTATATATGGATGGCAATGTTATTTAAATATAATTATATTAATAAATGTCTTTTAATAAAGGTGCTCAATCGAACAGTAATGACTAAATAACAGTAGTCAAACAACGACAATAACTAGAAATAATCATCAATATCAAACATTAAGTAGAGCTCTAAAGTTTTTTGGATTTCAAGGCTCTCTCCAAATTCAATTTAATGTACCCTCCATGTGGAAATTGATAGTGTATTTATATTATTTTTTAGTATTATTTGGATAAATTTATTCAAATTTCTATAGCACTCCATCAACCATCAAACAACTCATATTGAATCATTTGATAATAAATCTTTCTTCAAAAAATGCTTAATAAATGTCTTTTAGCATTAAATTACTTAATGACTTCATAATCTAGTAATCTTTAGTTTCTTTGATTCATCTCATTGAGTCGTTTGATTTGACCTTAAGCTTATCAAATTTGGAGAACATGAACATGCGATTCTTTAAAAAATGCTATGAATTTTTTCGTTTTACTTCAAGTGCATTATTTGGCTATATTTGCATTAAGCCTTAGTCTCTTCTCGTGTTTTTGGATTTTTTAATCAAGAAGCTCAATTTAACTGTAAGTTCCATGAAATCGATGTCGGTATAATTCTGAATTTAATTTTAAAAGCTTTCAATATAATAATGCATCTAGATTTGTGCTGATGAAATAAAATTTCTTGAGATGCATTCTATCAGTTCAGCAGCTTTTAAAACTTGTAAATTTGATCATCATTTTTTTTTAAACAGAATCAATACAAATTAATTAAATAATGATAATGATATTATGCGAGCAATATTAATTGGCAAAGTATGTTGATGGCGACTTAAATATGTTTTGACAATAACCAACTTGTTTATTTTTAATTATGGCAACACCATGTTCAGCAATAATAAAAAAAATTAAGATTAAAAAATAGCGAAATAAAAAAAATTAAAAAATTTAATAAAAATTTGTGAGATTTTAGAAAATCTTTACATGAATCTTAATGAAGGAATAATTATAAAAACATGATAATAATTTTTGTAGCATAAGATAATATAATCCATCTAACTATAAAATCAGTATATATATATATATATATATATATATATATATATATATATATATATAGACACACACACCAATAATCAAATTAACTGATTATGTTGGGTTAACAATCAGCTAAACTTTGATCCAAAAAATTTTATTAAATTTTTAGTTCGTTTTGATAAAGACAAGATCCCTGAAAAGGTCAAATGTTAATTAGATTATAACTGCACATTAATTTTATGCAATTCAAATTTTAATGTTAATTTCTTTATATTTATTCAATCATTATGTTATAATTTATATTTTAATTCTTATATTTACTATTTGCATTTAAAGAAAGCAATTTGTTGATTTATTTAGGCAATATTTTGGGTGGTTTAACTTCTCTGCTTTTACTTTTAAAGTTTGTTGCGGGATAGATTATTCGCAGCGGTAGAGTGAATAACTTTTTTGTCATAGTGATGCACATATATCTAGCACATAAACAAAGAGAGAGAAGTAAAACACCCGATCTTTTTTTACGTGGAAAGCCTGAAGAGGAAAAAACCATAGGGCCTAGCCCAAGTGAAAAGATTCCACTACTTTGAATGAATTACAAAGGTTGACTTGTCCCTTGACTTAGAGTTGGTCAAATTACAGTAGTTTGGATATCATTTTATGATCCAAATAATTCTTTGAACAATCCAAATGTGGTTTGGGCCCCACAATTTGGAAACATTTTGGCTCGACTTGGAATGATTTTAGTGTTGTTAGGTTCGTCTCTTTGAGATGTTCAATTTGACTATACGTTTGTTGAAATTGGAATTCAGATGATCCCGAATTTAATTGTGAAAGTTTCCAATTTGAACACACCTCGAGAATCGTGAATGATCAAGACGATTTTTTGTGACATATCAATTGCTCTCCTATTTTTGAACATCGAATCTTATATATTCCAAAAATATATCAATAATTTTAGCATTCTACGAAGTCGGAGTATTAATCAGTGCAAAAAATGTCAAAAAAAAGTTTACTCTAAGACTTTTCAAATAGCCCAAAGCTTATCATAGAGGCTCTTTTGAGCTTTAGAAGGGTCAAAGTTGAGCCTAGAACATCAAAAAATGATTACGGGATCCCAAAAATGTTCAAATCGGATAAGAAAATCTATAATTAATTACTTAATGAATTAATTATAAACGAATGTACAGTAATTAATTTTAGTTAATCAATAAATTTATATATATTACTATATCATGTTAAGAAGGTCACTACAGCAGCCGCCTCATTTGGCTGAACTTTTTTTAATTCTATTATTTAAAAAAAATATTTATTTTTTCCCCAAAAAATTCCAATTTTTTTTTTAAATCTAAAATATTTTCTAAAAATTTATTATATTTGAAACATAATCAATTTCAAATTTTATTTTTTCAAAAATAAAAAAATTTATTTTTTGCATTAAAATTCCAAAATTTAATTAAAAATTTAGAAAATTTTCCCCCCAAAACTCCTTTAAAATTTTTTATTTATCCTCCTCAAGGGCTAGGGAGAAGGCACCACTTCTCCTAGTCAATCCAAAGATTTCTCCTACAAACTAAGGAGAAATCAGACTCGCAAAAATTTATGAGTTTTTGGCAATGGCGATCAAGACCTGGTACTCTTACGCAGGCTCCAGTTCTAGTGGAGGAAAAACTGTCCGGCATGAGTTTAAATATTGGAAGCGGCGATCAAATCCCGTTACTCTTACACATACTCCAATTAACTACTGTTAGGGGAAAAACTATCCGAGAAGAGTTTAAATACCAATGGCGGCAATCAATACGCAGGCTCCAGTTCACTCCTAATGGGGAAAAATTGTCCATTAAGAGTCTAAATACCGGTGGCGGAGGTGATCAAGACTTGGTACTCTTACGTATGCTCCAGTTCATTCCCATTAGGGGAAAATTTGTCCGACTAAAGTCTAATTACTAGCGGCGGAGGCTATGAAGACTCGATACTTTTACGTAGGCTCAAGTTCACTCTCATTGGAAGAAAAATTGTCTAGTAAGAGTCTAAATACTGGCGGCAGAGGCGATCAAGACCCGATACTCTTACGTATGCTCCAGTTCACTCCCATTGGAGGAAAAACTACCTAGCAAGAGTCCAAATACTGGCGACAGAGGTGATCGAGACACAGAACTCTTACGTAGGCTCCAATTCACTCCCATTGGGGGGAAAACTATATGGTAAGAGTATAAATACTGATGATGAAGGCGATCGAGACCCAATACTCTTACACAGGCTCAAGTTCACTCCATTGGGGAAAAATTATCTGGTAAGGGTCTAAATATTGGTGGCGGAGGCGATCAAGACATGGTGGTTATAATTTTCCCGTATTGGGAAGCGAATGCCGTTAGCTAGAGGGTGCTCTGAATAGTATCCAAAAAGATGATTTTGGCTTATCTCATAGGAGGCGAGTTTTAAAGAACACAAATGATCTTCCAGCATATTAATTCTCCCTTCTTTTTTCTTTCTTATCCTTGTTACGTTAATCTTCAAGCATTATCCATTCATTTATGTATTCCTCTCTAGGTGGTATGCCACTAGATATGATAAAAGTTATTCCTTCTACCCATGAGGTGGTTGAGCTAGTGTTAGCTCCTTGGACTACGGAGGTCGATGAGAGTAATAGATTGATATTAACATATGTAGGAAAGGCCAAGAGAATCTATCAATGATGTATGATATATCTAATATTATTTCTCAAATCATCACATCATAACATTAACTTGTATGAAAGAGGACGAGAGAATCCACCAAGGATATATAACGTATCCAAAGTTATTTGTCAGAGTATTGTGTGATGTCGTAGAATCTAATTTGTAAGAATTGTTCTTTTAATCTTTTAATAAACAACAACCAGTGTTATTTAATATCAACATCAGTAATAAACAACAAAATAAATTCTATAATATAAAATATTAATGTACACATCTATATTCATTCCCAAAAATTTTGTAGAATACTCAAGATCTATATAATCATCACATATCTACTATGTCCTGAGTATGAAAAAAATATAAAGAAATAGAACATGAAGAATCCTGACTAGTCTCACACTCTTGCTCCCCTATCCTGACTTAAAATCATTTAACCATATATAATGAGCCTAAAAAGCCTAATAGGTCACTAAAAACTATAACTGAAATCAAAGTATGACAAAAAAGTAATATGCATACCAATAGTCAAATCATAGCAGTAACATTCATATGATTATTGAATCAATGTAGAAATAGTAAAATTCATATATAATAGTAGTAGAATCTATAAACAGTAAAATATTATAGTATGAAGCCTATAAAATAATAAACTAATATGAGTGTCAAATCCATAAAGTAATCATCGTATCTGTAATACCAATCAATAAAGAAATTGGATAAAATATTAAATTAAAATATCAGTAAAGACTATTGAAATTAAATCAATGTAGTAAAATTATATATGAATGTATACATGCTATCCAAGCATTCTATATTACATGCTAAGTATATCACATGCTTAATATCATTATAGTGAATCAGAAGTATTAAATAGTATCAGTATCTAAATCAATAACAATAATAATCTAGTAGCACAAGCAGTAAAATAATATAATAATAGTAAATTCATGCAATAACTATAAATCTATATAATAATAATAAGAACAATATCTCAAGAATATGCATTTCCACAATCAATCTAAACAAGTAAGAAGTCTTCACTATCACTGTGTTTTTCAATGTTGTTTCAATATTAGTAAAACCTTGGCTTAGTAAATAAAGTCGTCACTCTTTGCCCATTGACATGATAATAATCTCTATATAACTCTCAATCAGTATATCACATGAATTAGTAGATGATAATAATAAACCATAGAATTTAAAGGAAAACCAGTTAGCCCACAATCCTGTACAAGTCAATCAGTCTCCAAAAAACCAATGGGTTAATCAATCTTTAGTGGTTTATTTAACACACGTATATTATTATCACAATACTATAATAGTAATAATCACTAGCTATTACTCAAGCACATATCTATATCAATTTTCAATGCATTGTAGTAAATAATGCATAGTTAAGCTTAATTAAGAAGATATCAAAATGTCATAACGGTAGATAATAAAGAATCCTATTACAAAAAAATGTACATTTTTAGAAAATTATCAAAATATCATGACTTATATAAAATAATATTTTAAGATTTTTATTATTCTACTACACTACTATTTTTAAATATTAAAATAAATTTTTGGGCAGACAAAAATTTCTATATTTTTAAAATCACTTGATGAAAAATCTTAAATAAATATTTAAAATGCTCATAATGATAATCTTTATAACGTACAAAAAGTTATGCAACAAAAATTTTGCGAATATAAAGATATTCATATTTTTCAGTAACAGATACATAAATTTGATTAGAAAAATATTAAAAATACAAAATCTTTAAAATCACAAATAAGATAAAGTTCCTTACAACGAGACGAGAAATTATCCCAACTAGCCCGATTACAACAACAACAACAACATCAAGCCTTTATTCCACTACGTGGGGTCGGCTACATTAATCATTTTTCTCCACCTAAGCATCCTCATCTCTACAACACTTAACTTAGTATTATGCTTCTCTTTTAATGGCCAACATTCGGCACCATAAAGCATTGCAGGCCTCACTACCATCTTATAGAATTTTCCCTTAAATTTGAGGGGTACATTTTTATCACATAACAAGCCTGATGCATTCCTCCACTTCAACCATCCAACTTGAATTCTGCTGATAATATCCCCATATATTTCACCATCACTCTGAACAATAGATCTAAGATATCTAAAACGTATACTCTTATTAATGACTTGATCGCCCAAAGTCACAATCCCCTCACTTGGTCTATTACTACTAAAATTACACTCCATATATTCCGTTTTAGATCTACTCAAGCGAAAACCTTTAGACTCTAAGGTTGACCTCCATAATTCAAGTTTACCTTCAACTCCCTCTCTAGTCTTATCAACAAGAAGAATATCATCAGCAAATGTCTAGTGAGAACATCCATGACTAAAGCAAAAAAGATATGGGCTTACGGCTGATCCTTGATGTAACCCAACCGAAATAGGGAAATACTTGGTCAATCCACCTTGTGTTTGAACACAAGTAATAGCTCCTGCATACATATCTTTAATGATTTGAATATAAGCATTATTGACTCCTTTCTTTTCAAGAACTCTCCATAGCACTTCTATTGGAACTTTATCATATGCTTTTTCTAAATCAATAAATATCATATGTAGATCCTCCTTATTTACTCTATATTTCTCCATCAAACCTTTTAATAAATGTATGGCTTCCATAGTTGACCTACCCGGCATGAATCCAAATTGATTTTGAGAAACATTAGTATCACGCCGCAACCTATGCTCCATAACTCGCTCCCATAGTTTTAAAGTATGACACATTAACTTAATACCTCTATAATTTGCATAATCTTGTGCATCACCTTTATTCTTAAAAATAGGAATTAACACACTCATTCTCCACTCATCTGGCATCTTTTTAGTCTTCAAAATAGTATTAAAAAGTTTAGTAAGCCATGAAATTCCTTCATCTCCTAAGCATTTCCACACTTCTATTGGAATATCATCAGGTCCAACAGCTTTTCCACCCTTCATTTTCTTTAAAGCCTCTCTAACTTCAGTTTTACTAATATGCCGATAAAAATTGAAATCTTTATTTTCATTTAGGGTGCTGAAGTCACTATAGTCAATCTTATTTTCACAAATTTTATTAAAAAGTTTAGCAAAATATCTCATCCATCTTTGTTGAATATCATCTTCTAAGAAAAGTATTTTTTGATCTTCATCTTTAATACACTTCACTTGAACTAAATCCTTTCTACTCCTATTTCTTTGTTTGGCTAACTTATACATATATCTTTCTCCCTCTTTAGTATCTAATATATTATATAAATCACTAAAAGCTAATGTCTTTGCATCGCATATTGCTTTTTTAGCATTCTTACGAGCCACTTTATATATTTTCCAATTATCAAAATTTTTAAAATTAAACTAATTTTTATAACAAAGCTTCTTATTTTTAATCTTTTCTTGCACATTAGGATTCCACCACCAACTATTTTTACTATTAGGAGCTTCTTCCTTTGATACTCTAAGGACATCTTTTGCAATATTCTTAATATCACTAGCCACTTTTTTCCACATAATATTAGCATCCTCATGCACAGACAAAATCTTAAGATCTAAAATCTTATTTCCAAAATTATTTTTGTTAATATTCTTTAAATGACCCCATCTAATTCTAAAAAATATTTTTACTTTATTATTTATTTTATGCCCCTTTTATCTTAAAGTCCAAAACTAATAATCGATGTTGTGTACATAAACTTTCACTCAGAATAACTTTACAATCTTTGCAATGTAAACGATTTAATTTTCTAATAAGAAAATAGTCAATCTGGGTTGTACTATATCCATTTTTATAAGTGATGAGATGCTCAATACTTTTCTTAAATAAGGTATTAGAAATTTAAAAATCATAAGCTAAACAAAAATCCAATATGGTCTTGCCACCTTCATTTGTCGTTCCAAATCCATGGCCACCATGAATGCTTTTAAAATCATCTACCTCTCTACCAGCATGTCCATTTAAATCTCCTCCAATACAAACTCTTTCTTCAAGAGGTATATTTTGTATTAATTCTTCTAAGTCTTTCCAAAAATTTAATTTAAAACTCATATCCAAACCTATTTGAGGAGCATAAGCACTTATAATATTAACAATCTTATCATCAACAACAATCTTTAAAGCTATAATTCTATCTCCGATCTTATTAATTTTTATAACATTATTCTTTAAACTCATATCTATAATAACACCTACACCATTTCTAGCACGACTCCTACCCGAATACCAAAGTTTAAATCCTAAACTATCAATTTCCTTAGCCTTCTCTCCAACCCATTTAGTTTACTGAATGCACAAAATATTTAACTTCCTATGAATCATAATGTCTATTAATTCTATTAATTTTCTTGTAAGGGAACCTATATTCCAATTTCCTATCCTAATTTTAGTTTCATGGACTAGCTTCTTTGCCCACATCCGTCCTTGATGTGGGAACCCTTGCCTATTTAACACTGCACTCGGGCGCCGGTACAGCGGCCCTTGCACACTTGTCACTGTATTCAGGCCATACAGTGCGTCGCTTCCAGGGGACGCCCTAGCATTAACACAAATTCTTAAAGGATTCATGTCATTATTGTTCGACAAGTTTTATACTGGCTATCGACTACCTAACGCAACCCTCCACCTTTCCCAACTAGCCCGATTGATGAAAATTATTTTGCGACCTTCAAATCTTAGCTTCTAACTTCATTTTTCTCTCATTTTCCTCTCATGTCCCTTAACAGATCTTTGTTAGCTGATTGCATGAGAACAAATGGATTTAAAAATATATGATAATGTTTTAAGATATTTTAAATATAACATTAATTTAATATTTATTTTAATTAATTCTTTAATATAAAATTCAAATAAATCATTTTAGAACTTTAAAAATTATAAAAAAATATCCATAAAATAAATCATTTTATTTAAAAAAATATTGGTGAAATCTGTTTATAAATTGGACGTCTAACGGTCCAAAAATTCCCACTTATACCTATAAATGTTAATTTCTTAAGAATTTTTTATAGTGCCTAAAAATTATGAAAAAATTTATGCAAGTAAAACTCTATAATAATAACACTATGGTGAAGACGATTTAAAATTTGGAGTTATAATATCTCCAAAAAAATTAACAAAATCAAATTTATTGTAAACCTAATTCAAACATTGTGATTTTAATGATAACAAATATTATTGTGTCTGTTACTATTCTTTTTAGTTTCTGTGACATTTTTATTTTGTGTTTTTGTGCACTAATGTTTTAGAAAATCAGTCCAATAATCACTTATAATTCTGATCAGCTCAAGACTATTTAGACTAGAGTTATAGTTGGTTTTCATTTTATTATATATTTTCTCATTTCTTGAGTCGAATCATGTAATTGGGTGGATATCATTGCTGAGTAACCTTGCACACACACAGGGGGAGAGATAAAACTATTTTTTAGAGAGTTTGTTTTCTAAGTAATTCATACTATACGATCTTGGTTTCATATTATATGAAGTAATTCATATTGTACAATGTTAACTCGTACTAAACGAAGTGTTGTGCTCTATTAAAACCCTAGCCGCCAAAGGTAAGAAAGATACTAATTTTGAACTAATTGTATATTATAATTTGGTTTGTACTGTATGCCATAATTAAAATCTTTCTTAATTAATATTGAGATATCATACAATCAAATCATGGATAATTATTATGATTGATCATACTATATGATATCATTCAGACTATACAATTACTCTTGTATGAAATTGGTAAATCCCATGGATTGTACTAAATGAATTCCATGGTTTTTGTACTGATCGTATCATACGATGTCCATAGTTCTAGACGATCATGAGTGTATAAAGTTGGCTAACCTAAGGATCATCTCAAACAAATAGAAGGAATTTTTGTAGATCGTACCGTATAATGTTTTAATCATACTATATTATATATTATAAAAATTGAATGGTTTGTCTGAACGGTCTTATTGGACGAGTCTGAATTATATTGATCATATCGTACGATACGTGTATTGTACTATATGAATAAAAGATGGATGTATTGAAATTTAGGGTTTATTTAAGCCCTCTATTTAAGGATTGGTAATATTCTTATGAGATTTCTTTTGGTTGTTTAGTCTTCTTGAGAGAGAGCTTGAGGGAGAGAAGAATGAGAGCTTGGTGAGAGAAGAGAGGGAGATTTTGTGAGGGGATTCACAAGGTTTCTCCAAGCAAGAATCTTGCCAAGTACCTATAAGTGTCTGCTTATAATCTCTATGGCTCCAGAGAAGAAGTTCTTCAGCAAAGATCATTATTCTCTGACCATCACCTAGAGGGTGAAAAAATAGTTGTGGTTCTTTGTCCATCACCAGGAGGGTGAAAATAGATTCTCTAACCATCACCAAGAGAGTAAAAATAGAATTGAGATTCTCTGCCTGTAAAAGACTCACAGTTCTCTATAGCATCAGGGAGGTTAAATAACATTTGTATTAGCTTCTTCACCTTGTTGTGTAGGAAAAAAGAGAGTCACTACTGTTTAGTGAAATACTTGGAGAGGGAGTCTCCAAAGAGTGGACATAGGTCAAGTTGACTGCACCACTATAAATTCTAGTGTATTCATTTTTTTTTTATTTCTATACTTTATTTTTTATGATTATCTGTATGGTTGATAACTTTAATTTATTTCATTGTTATGAAGTTTACTTTTTTGTATCCACTGTATCAATTATGGTGTATTAGTCTTAAAAGATTTTAAACAAGTTCATTTTCCCTAAAGATTTTTTTTTTTAAATATTCAATTCACCCCCCTCTTAGTTAGTCTCAGGACTAGTTCTTTAGGGATTCACAACCCTCACAAACTTTAAAAAATGTAGGCTATTATATATTATTCGATGATGTTAATCTATGTGAAAGATATTAAGAAAATCCACCTAAGATGTATGACTTATCCGAGGTTATATGTCAGTGCATTGCTCAATTAACATTGTAAGTGGTCGAGAGAATCCACAAAAGATGTATGACATATCTGAGATTGTATGTCAGAGCACTTATCGATAAAATTAATCTATATGGTAGAGGTCGAGAGAATATACCATGGATGTATGACCTATATGAGGTTGTATATTAGAGCACTGCTCGATGACATTAACCTATATGAAAGAGGTTAAGGGAATCAACAAAGGATGTATGACATATATGAGGTTGTTTGTCAGAGAATTGCTCGATGACGTTAACCTGTACGGAAGAGGTCAAGAGAATCTGTCAAGGATGTATGACCTATTCGAAGTTATTCATCATATAATTTCATGATGATGTTAACATGTGTGGAAGAAGTCGAGAGAATCTACTAAGGATATATGACCTATTCGAGGTTGTTTATCAGAGCGTTGCTTGATAATGTTAACTTGTATGGAAGAGGTTGAGAGAATTCACCAAAGATGTATGACCTATTCGAGATAGCTTATTAGAGTATTGCTAAATTATATTAACATATATGAAAGAGGTCAAATTAAGTCCCCCTAATATTGATAATGACTTGACTGAGAGGGAAAATTTTGCGTATATCCCAAATCGAAGGTAAAGAATGGTCTATTTTAACTGTTACTGTCTTTAGAGGACAAGATTATAATCTTACACAAAGAGTTGAAGTCCAGTTAGGGACTTTATATAGCTTGTAATTTATTAGAAGGATCCTTGCATTTGTTAGAAGCTTTATGAAAAATAGTTTCCTAAGATATCATGTTGGAGGTTAAAAGAGTTGTAATAATTTTCTTGACCATGGCTATAGTCAAGGTTGCCCCCCAATCCACATCGAATTCCTATAAAATTGATGCAACAATAGCTGATGTTAAAATATTAATATAAATGATATTTTGAGATTGAAGCAATAGTTTCCACCCTAGTTAGGGATGATGTTCTCACAGACAGTGCCAAATTATTGCAGGCTAGATTATTCATACCAGTAGAGTGAATAAACTTTTTATCTTAGTTATGCATAAATATCCAACACACAAATAGAGAGAGAGAGAGAGAGAGAGAGAGAGAGAGAGAGAGAGAGAGAGAGAGAGAGAGAGAGAGAGAGAGAGAGAGAGAGAGAGAGAGAGAGAGAGAGAAAAGTATAACACCCGATACTTTTATGTAGAAATCCCAAAGAGAGAAAAACCACGGGGCCTTGCCCAGGTGAAAAAAATTCACTAAATTTAAATGAATTATAAAGGTTGACACATCCCTTGACTAAGAGGTGGTTAAATTATATTAGTTTGGAAAGTTAGGAAAATTTTTGGTGATGGTCAGACAAAAGTTTGACGGCGGCCGAGTAGAAGTTCAACGGATGGGGAATGATCCGATGAAGCTTAGGTGGAAGTCTAGAGATGCTTGACTTCAGGTGGAAGTTAAAAGGTGGTTAGATGATGATCTGATGAAGGTCAAATTAAAATCATGCGGTGGTCGGCAGCTGGGTGGAAGTCTGATAATAGTCGGCGGCCTAATAGAAGTTTGGTTCAGTCAATGACCAGGTGGAAGTTTGATGGTAGTCTAGGGGCTGTCGGTGGTGTTTAAAGAATATCGGTGGTCAGATGGAAGCCTGACGGTAGTCGGCCATCGGGAGGTGGTTCGATGATGGTCAGGCTAAAGTCAAGTGGTTGGGTGGTGTTTAAAGAATATCGAGCAGAAGTCTAGTAACGATCAGCGGCCGGGTGCATGTCCGGCTGAGGTTGGTGGCCAGGTGGAAGTCTGGCTATGGTTAGTTGCTGGTTGGTGGTCCGACGACGATCAGGATGAAATTTGGTGGTTGGGCGATGGTCAGATAAAGGTTAGGATGAAGTACAACTACAGTTGAAGACCACGTGGAAGTTCAACGATGATTAGCAACTAGTTGGTGGTCTAACGATTGTTGGGCTATAGTCCGGTGGTGGTCGGTAGCCAAATGGACGTCCGGTGATGGTCGGCAACTGGGTGGTGGTCAGATACTGATCAGATTGAAGTTCAGTATGGGTTTGTGTCTGAGCGGTGGTCTGATGATTGTTAGGTGTTGAGTCAAGTGAATAGGTTGTTAAACCTAAGTTAATGTCCCACGACTATCAAGAGGGGGGGGGGGGGGTGAATTGATAGTTAAAAATTATCCCTCTTTTAGATGAGTTGAACCAAAAATAAATTTAATAAATTTTTATAAAAAGTTTTTCAACCATAACTTTTTAAACAGTAAAATGCAGAAAATAAAAAAATAAAAATAAACGACACAAGATTTGAAGTGGTTCGGTCTAAACCAGACCTACATCGACTCCCCAGAGGCACCCTATGAGTATTGTACTAATACCAATAGTGTATCTCTTTTTGCACCCACAGCAAGGAGGAGCAGCCTTTACAAACACTCTTTCCACCACTACCCGGTGCGGCAGAGAACCGTCTTCCTTTTACACTATCCCCAGTGTTGGCAGAGAATCGTCCGTCTTTTCACACTCTCCTAGTGTGGGCAGAGAACCCTTCGTCCTTTCACACTGTCCTAGTGTGGGTAGAGAACCCTTCGTCCTTTCACACTCTCTTAGTGTGGGCAGAGAACCTTTCGTCCTTTCACACTCTCCTAGCGTGGGCAGTGAACCTGATCTCCTTGACAGATCTCCTCACAAGAAATCTAGAAAGAAGAAAGAAAAGAGTGAAGTAATCTCAAATCACAAGTATGAAATCTTACCTTTTAACACAAAGTAAAGCCTTCACACTCAAGTGGAAGAAATCCTTCTTTGAATACTCTCTCTCACTCTCTCCTTGAGTCTTCTTTCAATAGGCACGAAGATCAATGATCAAAAAGATTGGGCGGCAGTAAAAATTGGACCTTATATAGGAGAGACAAGAAAAACCGTCCAAAACTGCAAAATTTTCAAGTTAACACGAAATGGATCATCCCGTACAATCGTGGATCGTCCCAGCCAATTTTACTAAAAGTGTCAGAAATAATCCTAATGAATATTGGTACGAATTGTGTTCGTACATGATTATCGTTCCGAACGAACTAGGTTCGTCTGGATGATCAGTTATTCCATAGGTTGGTTCCCAAAAAGTGCAGAACGCCGCCAGAATCACTTCGTCCCGGAACGATCAGAACATCGTCTGGACGAAATTTTTTACAGAAAAGAATTCATCTTGGGACGATTTGGATTTCGTCTGGATGAAATTTTTATAGAGAAGAATTTGTCCTTGAACCATTTGGATTTTGTTTGGACGAAATTTTTACAGAGAAGAATTCGTCCTTGGACGTTTTGGATTTCATCTGGACGACAATTTTACAGAGAAGAATTCATCCTAGGACGATTGAATTTCGTCTGGAAGATCAGGACTTAGAAAAATTTTCTCAATTCCTGATCGTTCCATTGCTCTTACGAGGAAATAACTGACCTGATCGTCCTGTACGAACTAGTTTTGTCCCGTACGATCAGTACAAATTTTGTAAGATCTCCTTAAGTGTGTGAGTGTTTATTCACTCAATTACAATCACTCCCTCTCAATTCAAAGAACAGTTTAGAGCTCCAATTTGCAGAGTATTGTATGCTGAATTTGATTCGAATTCTTCATAGTTTGGAGTTCAATTTTTCCTAAAATGTTAATACACACAAGAGCAAAAAAAATAATTCTTCCAAAAAGTGTTAGGAAATAATTGCACATAAAATAATGATATTTGAAATCATCAAAACTATACAAGTTGCAAGAATGTAACATAAGCAAGTAGCAACTTTCTTAATAATCTCCCCCTTTTTGATGATGGCAAAACAATTATTGTTTGTCGAATTTCAAATTTTAAGAATTTTCTAAACTCCCCCTGAATTAATGAGCACGTGAATATAAGGGGTCTTTGAACACAAAAATTTTTAAATTTTAATTACAACAACAACAAATAAAATAAAACAGACAAAACCAAACGACACGATCACAACAAATAACAAATAATTATTTTTCCCCCTTTTTGACAACAACAAAAATCAAGAAGAAACTTAAAATGCAAGTAGACATATAAAAATTATTTGAGAATTCATTCTTAAAAGTGATTGTAATAAAGTTATGAAAATAAAATTAGTACATTAGATAAATCATAATAATTCATAGAATTCAAGAATAAACATAACTTAGATAAAAAAAATTTATCAAACAACATGAGTCAATTTAGACAATTAGATAGAGACATTATTGCAAAGAGGATGAAAAGAAAAAATTATATATTTCAAAATTCAATATACATGAATGAACACAAAATCAACTTGAATAAGAAGATTAAAACAGTCTGGAAAGAAATAACTACCACAAGTGGCTCTTTGCGCATCTTATTTTGTGCCTCTTTTTCACATTGCGAACCATTGCGCAATTTTTTTCTTTTTTATCAAGGGTAATTGTATTCTTTCCAAAGTCATTAATTAAAGTTTTCAAATTAATTTAGGTGCATAAATATTAATTGAAGAGTAAAATACAGAATAAGAAAAACATCACAATTGCAATAATAAATTAATGTAGTATAAACAAGAGACATGAAATTTGACAATCTTAATTATTATTAAGTTATAAGCTAAACTTAAATTTTTAAAAATTAGATTTTCTAATGAGTATAATTTTTAATTACATTTTAAGATTATAGCACTGATAAGAAAATAAAAACTAAAGATTTCCATAGTTAAACACACATTTCAGAAACAAGACATGTTTACTTATATTGATATCAAAAAGATATTACAATCACTGCAATTGATATCAATACACACAATCTAGAGAAAATCAGAAAATAAAAAATCCAAAGAAATACAACAAAAATAACAACAAACACATGAACCATAACAACTCAAACACAAAACAAAAAATGCAACAATCACTCGGACGGTCCCTGATCTGGAGGAGGAGGAGGTTGAATATTGAAGAAGGTAAAATAACTGCTTACTAAGAGCATGTTATTATTTAAATCATTTCTTTGCTCTCTTATGAAGCCCATATCCTAATTGTAGTGATTTTCAAATTGATCAAAATGTTGATCAAAATGAGTCTCTAGCTGATCAAATTTTTTAACCAAATTTTAATAATTTGTATCATTAGTCGGTGCTGGTTCGGCTTCAGGTTCCTCCTCGGTGTCACTGATGATGTGTGCCTTAGTTGTGTCATCATTTTTGAAAATTGCTCTGAATGATGCATCATTGTAATAGAACAAATCTTCAAACTCCTGATCAGGATGAGTCAAACCATATTTCTTTTCCAGAATATAGGCAACTAGATGTCCTAAAGCATTATTCCTTTTTCTTTTCTGATCAGCATGACCTATTTCAAAAAGTCCAAAAAGATAGTCGAGAATTAACTAGGCTTCATCCATAGGTTTTTTAGTCATGACCATAAAAGTGACCATAGAAAGAAGTGGAGTTATGTTCACTCTATCACCAGCCTTAGGGATAATGGAAGTTCTAAAGACATGCTGGATGATTCGTGCAGTTTTCACAAGACCAGATACTCTAGCCACATGTTCATTCACATTATTCCCTCTAATCACTTGATTGATTTCAGACCACGAATAGTCATCGGTATTGATCATATAATTTGCTCTATCCCCTTTAGTTCTTAACTTTAGAAATGCTCCTAAGTCATGCTTAGTAATTTCTACTTTTTTGTTTAAAGACAAAGGAGTAGACTACAGATTGACGAGGGCCAAAGGACATATTGGCTAGGAAATAGTGAAAAGTCTCTTTGTTTTAAGGATGGACCATAGTAAGAATGAAATTAAATTGGGTCGAGGTGAACAGGTTCATTACCTGGAAAGTAAGATTTTCTTGAAGTAGAATCCTAGAGGGTGTGATTTTGGCAGACGCAAATTGAGGAAAAGATTCCTCATTTTCCTTAGACAGAAAGTTCTCTGAAGGATTCCTATGTGGTTTCTTTGCGATGACCTTCTACCTCTTACTTGAACTAGCCATCTGAAAAGGACTGATCTAAAGAACGAAAGAGATTGAAAGTGATGTTTAGAGTGTGACAGATAAGTATAAAATCCTGCCAATTTATTAAAAAATGGCATGTTCGTACTGGCGAAAAAAAAAATTGTCCCGGACAAATAAAAAATTTGTCCCGTACAAAATATTTTCGTACAGATGATTCAATACGTCAAAATGAAATGGCTTTTCGTAATTAACAAAACTTACGATGCATCCTTTCATACATACTTTTGACTAGTCTGATCGTATAGACGAACACGTGTTCGTCCCGGGACGATCAGAACTCATATCATTTTAATGGCAGTTGAAACCGTCCCCTATATCGAACTGACATGTGTTCGTCCAAACGAAGCAAAGGTTCGTACATATAAAGTTCATATTAATAACTGTCTTATCCATTCAACTGCTCCATTCATTCATCCCGTCATTTGAAAAAATAAAAATTCATCCCGGACGATCATAATGATCGTACAGACAAAGTATATTAAAAACTGCACTCAAACGGGTCAAAAACTGACAGATTGTCACAATACACAAATCGTCCCGTACGAAATGATTTCGTCCCAGATGATGATGACAAAAAATAATATTTTTATACCCAAAACAAAAATTAGAAATAAAAAACACAAATACCAAAATCAATGATGAAAACACAGACTCTAAAAAAGGAAAGAAATCATACAAACAAGAACATAAAAAAATTAATTAATAAACTAACATCAATGTTGCAAAAACATTTTTATTTAAGTATTTTAATCAATCACACCAAGCATTGTTCTTAATGCACTGAAAGTATCAAAGGCTAAAGGTTTTGTAAAAATGTTTGAAAGTTGATTTTCAGTTGTAACATGAATGAGTTCAATTTCTCCCTTGGATGCCTTATGTCTATGTGTTTGGTTCTTGAATGTTGAATAAGATTTTTAGAAATGCAGATAGCACTAGTGTTATCACAATAAATTGGAATAGTGCTTATAGACAAACCTAAATCAATCAACTGTTGTTTCAACCAAAGTACTGTTGCCACACAACTTCCTAATGCAATGTATTCAGCTTATGTAGTAGATAGAGCTACTAAATTTTGTTTTCTACTGGACCAAGAGATTAAAGAATTTTCAATAAATTGACATGTTCAAGAAGTACTCTTTCTATCAACTCTACAACCTGCAAAGTCAGAATCTGAATATCCAATTATTTCAAATGAAGAGCTAAACTTAGGATACCAAATTCCAAAGTTCTGAGTTCCTAACATATATCTCAAAATCCTTTTCACTGCTGTCAAATGTGATTCATTTGGATCTGATTGAAATTTAGCACACAAGCAAACACTAAATATGATATCGGGTCGGCTAGCAGTTAAATATAGTAAAGATCCAATTATCCCTCTAAATTTCTTTTGATCAACAGATTTTCCCCTATGGTCCTTATCCAACTGAACTGAGGAACTCATTGGAGTACTAACAGATTTAGCATTTTCCATTTCATATTTTTTGAGGATGTCCTTAACATATTTAGATTGGCTAAGAAATGTATCTTCCTCAAGTTACTTAATACTAAAGCCTAGAAAGTAACTTAAGTCTCTCATTAGACTCATCTCAAATTCACTACTCATTATTTTAGAAAAATCATCATAAAGATTTTTATTTGAAGATCCAAAAATGATATCATCCACATAAATTTGAACAATGAGAATATCATTTCCAAATTTCTTCAAAAAGAGAGTTGTATCCACACTTACTTTTTCAAAAGATCTTTCAGGTAGAAAGGTGCTTAACCTATCATACCAAGCCCTAGGTGTCTGTTTTAATCCATATAATGTCTTTTTCAACTTGAAAACATGATTTGGGTATTTAAAAATTTCAAAGCCTGGAGGTTCTACAAACACATCCTCTTGAATTACCCCATTTAAATAGGCACTTTTGACATCCATTTGATACAATTTAAATCCTCTAAAACAGGAAAAGGCTAGCAAAACCCTAATTGCTTCAAGTCTAGCTACAGGGGAAAAAGTCTCCTAAAAAATCAATCCCTTCAATTTGATTATACCCCTTAGCAACTAATCTTGCCTTATTTCTAATGACTACTCCTGAGTCATTCATTTTATTTTTGAATACCCACTTAGTTCCATCAACACTTTGATCTTTTGGCCTTGAAGTTAATTCCCAAACTTTATTTCTTACAAATTGATTCAACTCTTCTTGCATGGCTAATATCCAAAATTCATCAGAAAGTGCTTGATCAATATTAGTGGGTTTTATAGTTGAAATGAAGGCTGAATGATTGACTTCTTTATTTAATCCACGCCTAGTCCTTACACCTTCACTTGGTTCACCTATGATCAATTCTCTTGGGTGGTTTTTAGAAAATCTCAAATTACTGGCAAAGGGTTTTCTATCTCCAAAATTTTTTCCACATTTTCTTCTAAATTTTCTTCCAAATTTATTCTTTCAATCTTTTGGGAGTTATCCCCAATTTCATCATCTACAATATTTTGCTCTTCCAAACTTCCTGATTCATCAAATACAATATGTGTGGTATCCTCTATTCTTAAAGTTCTTTTATTGAATACTCTAAAAGATTTTCCAACATTTGAGTACCCAACAAAAATTCCATCATCTGATTTTGGATCAAACTAAGGCAGATTTTCCATTGTTATGAATAAACTCCTTGCAACCAAAAACATACAAATGAGACAAATTAGGTGTGCTTCCTTTTAGCAACTCATAGGGTGTTTTATTTAAACAAGATCTCACATTCACCCTATTCAGAGCATAACATGATGTGCTAACCGCCTCAGCCCAAAAATATTTAGGAAGTGAATATTTTGCCAACATTGCTCGGGCGGCTTCTATTAATGTTCTATTTTTTCTTTCGACTACCCCATTCTGCTGAGGGGTTCTAGGTGTAGAAAAGTTGTGATCAATTCCTTTTTCCTTACAAAAATCTTCAAATCTTTCATTCTCAAATTCTCCTCCATGATCACTTTGTATAGAAATAATTTCACACCCTAATTTCCTTTGAATCCAAGTAAAACATTTTCTAAATTTTTCAAATGATTCACTCTTTTGAAATAGAAATCTAACCCAAGTGAATCTTGAGTAATCATCCATAATAACAAATTTGTATACCTTCCCTCCTAGACTTACAGTTCCAACTGGTCCAAAAAGATCCATGTGTAAAATTTCCAATAGTTTACTAGTTCTAAGATCCTTATTGGACTGAAAAGAGGACTTCACCTATTTTCCCAATTGAAATGCATCATAAAGGTGATCCTTAGTAAAGTCTAGCTTTGGTATATCTCTCACTAAATTCTTTTGGATAATCCTCCTAAGGTTTTTCATGCAGAATGACAAAGTCTCCTATGTCAAAGCCATGACTCATCAGAAACAATTTTCAAACAAAAAGCAGTAGGAGACTGAATGCAATTTAAATCTAGCATATAAACATTGTTTGCCCTTTTTCCATTCAAAACATCTTTACCATTTAGGCTTAATATGCAGCTAGTAGAAAAAAATTTTACACAATAACCCTTATCACATAGCTGACTTATACTTAACAAATTATGCTTTAAGCCTTCAACTAATAACACATTGTTTATAAAAAAGTTTTTAAGATTTCAAATCATACCTGATCCAACCACCTTTTTTATGGTGTTATCTCCAAGTGTAACCTTGCATCCACTCCTAGCTTCAAGCGTTATGAATTGAGCAGTATCTCCAGTCATGTGCTTTGAGCATCCGTTGTCCAGGTACCATATGCTCTCACGAGGTCTTGTGAGAGAGCGACCCTACAAAATTATCAAACGTTAGACCTAGGAACCCAAACAAGTTTGGGTTCACCTTTTAGCAATTTATAATCAGATGCATGTATGAAATATCTAGGTTTATGCATCTTAGGTCTCCACACCAAATTAGTTTTAATCTTCAAAGTACAGGTGTGAGTTATATGTCCAAACAATCCATAATTATTACATTTTACATTAGAAAATGGATTTCTAAGTCTTCTAACATTCATCTGTCTTTTCAGGGATTGCATAAATTTAGGATACAAAATAGAATTAGTAAAATCTTCAAGTTTATGAGGCATCCTATTATCCTCGAGAGCTTTTATTATTAATTTGTAAAATGAATTCATATCTTCCAAAATTTGATTTATATAATTGCTTCTATAAAGTTTTCTCTCAAATTCATCCTTAGAATTCTTAAAATCTTTCTCGAGTTCTGCATAGGATGATTTTAAATTCTCATTATTTTTATTTAAGTCATCAAACTCATCAAGTAATTTAATGTGGTTGTTATCAATTAAAGCATGATCTTTCCTAAGGATTTCATGTTCCTTTTTAAATTCTTCAAATTCTAGACATAGACTAGCATATATTTTCTTTATTTTTTTTATATGCATCATGCATGTGTTCAGAAACTTCAAATAATTTATCATAAGTTAAGTCACATACCTCTTCTTGATCTGAGTGATCAAGATTGTCAGTCATTAAGCACAAATTAGTGACTTTCTCTTCTTTTTCAGTCTCTGATAAATCTGAAACTGAGTCCGCCTAAAAAGCTTTTTGAAACTTCTTTCTACCCTTCTTTATAGAAGGTTTCTCCTCTACCTTTTCCTTGTTAGGATTGGCTTTGAGTTTAGGACAATCTGTCTTTATATGTCCAGTTTTCCTGCACTCATAGCAAATAACTTCATTTGAAATCTTATTATTTCTATTGAATTTATCTCTATTCCATTGCTGGCGTTTCTTCTGCTTCCTTTTCAAAAAGTTTATGAATTGTCTAGTCATTAAAGCGATGTCTTCTTCATCCTCAGGTTGTGAGTGTTCACTCTCAAATTCTTCCACATTCAGTGCTATGTTCTTTTCTCTTCGTGGTTCACCTGCATCAATCTTTCTTTGGCTAACTCCTTGCTCGTAAGCAATAAGCGAACCAAGAAAATTATCAATAGAATAAATGTTTAAATCTTTAGACTCTGTAATTGCAATAATTTTAGTATCATAAGCAGTAGGTAAACAATGAAGAATCTTATTAACCATTTCAGCATTCGTTAGTTCTCTACCAAGTGCATGCAAAGAGGTGACTATTTGAGTGAATCTTGTGTACATATCAAAAATGGATTCATTATGTTTCATGCAAAACAATTCATAATCATGCAACAAGATATTAAGTCAAGATTGTTTAACTTCATTAGTCCCCTCATATGTTATACAAAATCTATCCCATATGTCCTTTCCACTTTTGCAAGTGGAAACCCGCATGTAGTCTTCTGATTTTAAAGCACAAAAGAAACTATTCAAGCATTTAGCGTTTAGTTGTGCTAAGTCACGTTCTTCTACTGTCCAGTCTGCAAAAGGTGTTTCAACTCTAACTCCATCAACTAATCTAGTTTGTTTTGTATATCCTTCATGGACTAAGATTCACATACAATAATCAAGTGACTGTAAGAAAGTAGACATGCGTGTTTTCCAAAAATCAAAAGGTATATTGTCAAATAGTGGAGGTTTAGTAATAGAGTAACCCTCAGGTGTGTTTCGGTTTCCAAATGTAGTCATCTATGTTAATCAAAAAATAGTTTAAACTTATATTTTTGAAACTATGCTCTGATACCACTTGTTGAGTCTAGTGAATAGGTTGTTAAACCTAAGTTAATGTCCCACGGCTATCAAGTGGGTGGGGGGGGGGGTGAATTGATAGTTAAAAATTATCCCTCTTTTAGATGAGTTGAACAGAAAGTAAATTTAATGAATTTTTATAAAAAGTTTTTCAACCACAACTTTTTAAACAGTAAAATACAGAAAATAAAAAAAATAAAATAAACGACAAAAGATTTATAGTGGTTTGGTATAAACCAGACCTACATCCACTCCCCAGAGGCACCCTCTGAGTATTGCACTAATACCAATAGTGTCTCTCCTTTTGCACCCACAGCAAGGAGGAGAAGTCTTTACAAACACTCTTTCCACCACTACCCAGTGCGGCAGAGAACCGTCGTCCTTTTACACTATCCCCAGTGTTAGCAGAGAACCGTCCGTCCTTTCACACTCTCCTAGTGTGGGCAGAGAATCCTTCGTCCTTTCACACTCTCCCAGTGTGGGCAGAGAACCCTTCTTCCTTTCACACTCTCCTAGTGTGGGCAGAGAACCCTTCGTCCTTTCACACTCTCCTAGTGTGGGCAGAGAACCCGATCTCCTTGACAGATCTCCTCATAAGAAATTTAGAAAGAAGAAAGAAAAAAGTGAAGTAATCTCAAATCACAAGTAGGAAATCTTACCTTTTAACACAAAGTAAAGCCTTCACGCTCTAGTGGAAGAAATCCTTCTTTGAATGCTCTCTCTCACTCTCTCCTTGAGTCTTCTTTCAATAGGCATGAAGATCAATGACCAAAAAGATTAAGTGGCAGTAAAAATTGGACCTTAAATATGAGAGACAAGAAAAATCATCCAAAACTGCAAAATTTTCAAGTTAACACAAAATGGATCATCCCATATGATCGTGGATCTTCCCGGACGATTTTACTTAAAGTGTCGGAAATGATCCTAATGAATATTGGTACGAATTGTGTTCGTACATGATTATCGTTCCGTACGAACTAGGTTCGTCTGGACGATTAGTTATTCCATAGGTTGGTTCCCAAAAAGTGCAGAACGCCGCCAGAATCACTTCATCCCGGAACGATCAGGACTTCATCTGAACGAAATTTTTTACAAAGAGAATTCGTCCTGGGACGATTTGGATTTTGTCTGGATGAAATTTTTACAGAGAAGAATTTGTCTTGGGACGATTTGGATTTCGTCTGGACGACATTTTTACAGAGAAGAATTCGTCCTGGGACGATTTGGATTTCGTCTGGACAATCAGGACTTAGAAAAATTTTCTCAATTCCTGATCGTTCCATTGCTCTTACGAGGAAATAACTGACCTGATCGTCCTGTATGAACTAGATTCGTCCCGTACGATCAATACAAATTTTGTAAGATCTCCTTAAGTGTGTGTGTGTGTGTTTATTCACTCAATTACAATCACTCCCTCTCAATTCAAAGAATAATTTAGAGCTCCAATTTGCAAAGTATTGTATGCTGAATTTGATTCGAAGTCTTCATAGTTTGGAGTTTAATTTTTCCTGAAATATTAGTACATACAAGAGCAAAAAAAAAACAATTCTTTCAAAAAGTGTTAGGAAATAATTGCACATAAAATAATAATATTTGAAATCATTAAAACTATACAAGTTGCAAGAATGTAACATAAGTAGCAACTTTCTTAATAATAGGCTGAAATTTGACGGTCAAGTGGAAGTCCAGCTACAATTGGTAGTGGGGCGATGATCCAAAGATGGTCTAGCTGTAGTCAGGTGGCGGACGGCGGTCAAGTGGAAGCCCGACGGCAGTCGGTGGTCGGGCGATGGTCCGATGATAGTTGGGCTGAAGTCTGGCGGCTATCGGCGATTGGGTGGAAGTTCGGTGAAGATCAGAGGCCAGGTGGAAGTCCGGTAGTGGAGGGCAACTGATTTGTGGTCCGACAGTCAATTGGGGGTTCGCCAGTGGTGGTGTTTGAGCCCTTGAAGCCTCACAGCTCTCTCCAATCTCTAGTAGAAGGCCCCCTTCATATAGAGAGTGGGGGTCTATTTATAGATTTTCATGAGTGGCATACCATGTAAATATGGAGAAGATCCTGGACAGGTTTTGAGTGCTCCATCGAATGGCTCGTATTGATTCCCCACGATCAAAGAGAGGTTTTCAACTATTTATGCGCCATAAA
Source organism: Dendrobium officinale (assembly GCA_019514585.1). Lineage (NCBI taxonomy): Eukaryota > Viridiplantae > Streptophyta > Magnoliopsida > Asparagales > Orchidaceae > Dendrobium > Dendrobium officinale. The sequence goes on from JACXSL010000196.1 coordinate 168,565, forward strand.
AATGTTGGAATTAAACAATCTTGGGCTCGTTGGATTCGTCTCGCCTAGCCGCTTAATTTGACTATAATCATGCTATATTTGGATATCATTTCATGATCCAAATAATGCTTAGAACCATCCAAATGTGGTTCGGGCCACCGATTTTGACCTATTTGGGCTTGGGTTGGACTGATTTTTGTGTTGTTAGGTTCGTCTATTTGAGATGAAATTGGAATTGGAATTCATATGACCCTGAATTTTTTTTTTTTGAAAGTTTTTAACTTGAATACCCTTGAGATTCGTGCAAGATCAAGAAAATTTTTGGTGACTTATTAAATTATTTTCCCAACTATAGTTTTGAATATATTTTCTCAAAAATCATCTTTTAATGATAATTATGTAAAAGTTGTGAATAGTTTGTTTTCTTTCATATTGATAATAAGTTGCCTTACACAAAGCACCAGTGGGTTGTGAAATTTGAGTCTTATGTTCTATGGCATGATTTACATACATCACATCATTCCAATTGCATTATAAAATGTAATCCTAAATTATCCTACATCACAAATGGATAATAAGATACTATGCATTTATAAATTTCTCATCATAAATTTCTACGAGAAGGGTGAAATCTCTTTTCATTTGCATAAACTTTTTTTTGTCTTCAATAATGAGATGTCATTTTTGTTGAATCCAAATTTGTTCGTATGAAATATTTAGAGAGAGAAAAAGAGGTTCAGTTATTTAGAGAGAGAATAGGAGAAAATTTATTGGGACCCTTATCATAGGCATGCTCACTATTTATAAACATTATTTATATAATCATAGTGATTTATATGTTTTAGTGAAAATTGATATTGTACCATGATTGTTGTGTATGACACCCATTGTATTTTATAGTATAGTAAAAAAAATGAAAGAAAGAAAGAATGTTAATATTTTATTTATTGTTTATTGGATGACATAGAAAAAGTTCTATCATTGTGAATATTGAAGGAAAAAGAATCCTTTAAAATAAATATTGGAAAGAAAATCATTTAATGTGGACTCAACACGATGCAACCTACTCTAATATAGCAATTTGCATCAAGTTGGTTTGTGAAAAATCCTAAAGTCCCTAAGAGATTTATGGGTCAACCCAAGGTTGATTGAATCATCGATAGTCCAATTAAAACTATGGAGTCCACTTATGGATTCATTTATGTTTTAGACTTGTAGTTAAATCTACCCTTTCATAAATGAAGTTGTGAAGGGTCAAAATACATCAAATAGGTTTAAAAGAGTCCCTTAAGGGCCTAGACATCTTTTGAGATCGCATTAGGCTTAGTTTAATCTAAGGATCCTAAGAGCCTTATGGAAATATAATCTTGAGTTTTTGATTTTCTTGGTTTGCCAAAACAAAGCTCTTGGAAATTCACCTAAGAAAGGTCCTATAAGGAAGGACTCCACTGAGGTAGGAAACCTAATGTTTAAGCTAAGTTCTAAAATAATAAAGTCAACCTCTTTAAAAAAGAGATCAATAATGAATACATTTTTAAAGAAAGACTAAGCTGACCAGAGGATTGTGCCTTGGTCACCTTTGAAGATCTTTAAACTCTTATCAGATAATTTTTCTCTCCTTGTTTGGGAAGCACTAGACCTACCTCAAAGAATCAAAACTTGATAACCTTCAAGGGTTTTAATGTGGGAGAAATGAAGCCTATATCAGATGGTCATATTTTAATCATCACCAATGCCCTTTAAACTCTTGTTGAATAGTTTTTTTTTCATCTTTTTATGGAAGAGAATCGGAGCCTATGTCAAAGGATCATGCCTCATCCCTATCACCACAAGGAGTACTTACAGAGAATGTTTAAATAGTTTTTAGATTTCTTTAGAATTTTTTTCTTAATTTTTCTTAAATTATTTAAGTCAAAATTCATTTTTTATCGTCCTCATAAAATTTAAAAAGGAGAAAAATGTATTTTTTAAATAAAACAATTTGCCTTAAGGAGGCTTGCCATGCAACATCCCCTAAAAATTTAAATTAAAAATTAAATTATTATAATTTTTTAAATTTTTATTAATAAAATAAAATAAATGGTCATCAAGGGCACTGAGTGCACCCTCCTTTACAGGAGAGCACAAGCGTATGCGAGTGTCACCTATGTCAATAACATATGGTCGGTCCAAGCCCCTATGCATGTTCCGGCCCTTGTTTGGCCCAAAATATTATAACTAAAAAATTTACAAAAGATATTTTTTATCTATAACAGTAAAAAATTATTTTGGGAATCATTATAACTCTAAATCAAAAACTGTCTTCGCCATAACATATATATTATTGTATTTTAGTTTCACTAATTTTTTTCATTATTTTTAGGCACTCATAAAATTCCTCAAAAAATTAACACCTAATGATACAAGTAGTGGTTTTGAAACTGTTATGTGCCCATTTTGCAAACCTATTTCACAAGAATTTTTCAAATAAAATGGGTTATTTTACAAAAAAATTTCTATAATTTTTTAATCCCCAAAGGAATTTTTTTGAATTTTATAAAAAAATGGATTATTATATTAATTTATTATAAAATCTAATCCCATTTACACATATTATTAAATTTCTTTTTTTTTTCTTTCATTTCTATTAACATAGAAGGATTTGGGAGAATTAAGAGAAAAAAGGTAGGAGAGAGAAAAAGAAAGCTAGGGTTTTGTGCCTATAGAGTCATTTTCATTTATCCGTCCAATTAGGATATTTGCTACATTTGTCTATTTAGTTTTCAATAATTTGATATTTTTTCAATTAAAGTTGTATTTTTATTATAAAAAAATGAGTATTACTTTGTCTTGATAAAACTTTTATTATGTAACTTTTTATATAATATAGAGATTGAAATTATGAACATTTTGAGTATATTCTAAAAATTTTTTGATAGGTGATTTTCAGAAAGTGGTAATTTTTTCCTACTCAAAAATTTATTTTAATATCTATGAATAGTGCTTCAATTCAATTAAATCTTCAAAATTATATCTTACACAATCTCTAAAAATTTGGTTATGTTTAAAAGAATGAATCTTTGTTCAATAGTGCTTTTATTGCCTACCGTTGATGTATTTTGATATATTTTAAATTTAACCTAATTATGATAATTAATGTAATGCATCAAAAATATGAAAATTATATGATGAGAGGTGATTCGATGTGATATGATGTTATAACATCACTATTGAGAAATTGAGGTGGGATTCTATTATACAAGCACTAGTGGACGACCAAGATGGGATATTGTTATATTGAAGCTAGTGGGCGAACAAGCTAATATTTTATTATGCCAGTGTCGGTGGATAACCGAGGTGGGATTCTGTTATAATGGTGCCTGTGGGTAATCAATATGGGATTCTGTTATGTCGGGGCTTATGGGCTACCAATGTGGTATTCTGTTAACAAAGTTATATATATATATATATATATATATATATATATATATATATATATATATATATATTTATATATATATATATATATATATATATATAGGCTGAGGCATTCTAATAAAATAAATATTTGTTTATAATTCAGTTGGTTTTAGTTTTAGCTTATGATTTAATTTCACTCCTAGTTTTTTATACATTACCTTTAGAGTGCAGTATTTTAGTTCTTTTGGTTTTAGTTATTAATTTTTATTGTACACTGCAATAGCCTACTGAGCTGTGTTATCTCATTCCTACATACTCCGATATATATTGTAGTAATATTTTTGTTAGTTTTGATTTTTGTAGGGTAGCATTTAATTTTATTATTCATTCTATTGCCAAGCACTGTTGTAGATAGATTTTAGATTGAATGTATTTATGGATGATATATAGAAAGTCATTTTGAGATTCAATAGCCTTCCGCTTCATATTGCATTCAATTTTGACTTTGTGTAGTATATAAATTGAAATTTTTATTTCAATACTTCTCCAACTTGATCTAGAGCTAGTCTTGCCATAATCTAAAATGGTATGACTTGTGCAGTTTCAGGTCATATCAGTTCATGTTATGACACAAATACTCTATTTTGTACATTTTTTAAGCCGTCATGACTATTTTTTAAGGTTTTGAACTCAATTTTAACACTTTAAAATCACATTAAGCTTCCATACTAAATTTTAAGTAATTTTGAAAATGTTGGTGTTGTTGATTCTTGATTAAGTTCGTTAAATCTAAACTATTGTCCCAATGCTAACCAAGAGGGGGGTGAATTGGTAAATTAAAAATTCTCTTGGATTTTTAAATTAAATTGATTTTAAAATTCATTGCCAGTTAATTTAAGTTTTAAAAATAAAACTTTTCAACCATAGTAAATAACTTGCATTAAATAAAATGCTGAAATTAAAAGACATAAAGATTTACAGTGGTTCGGTCAAACACGACCTACATCCACTCCCTAAAGACTCCCTCTTCAGGTATTGCACTATTACCAAAGTGTCTGTCCTTTTGCCCCCACAGCAAGGCAAAGAAGCCTTTACAAAACCTCTCTTCCACCAATCCCCGGTGTGGTAGAGAACCGTCATCCTTTCAGACCCTCCAAGTGTTGGCAGAGAGCTGCCATTCTTTCACTCTCTAAGTGTTGGTAAAGAACTGTCGTCTGTTCAAATCCTCCAAGTGTCGGCAGAAAACCGTCATCTGTTCACACCCTCCAAGTGTCAGCAGAGTACCGGATCTTCTTCAAAGATCTTCTCACGAGCAACTAGAAAGACAAGAAGAAGAATGATAACCAAAATTATAAAGAGATTCTTACCTTTGAGTAATCTTCTAAACCCTTCACACTCCACTTGTAAGATATCTTTCTCAAACACTCTCTCACACTCTCTCTTTCAATTTCCCTTGAAAAATCACAAAGACAAGACCTTTTAACGTCAATTTTGGTGGACCTTTTATACCAAATACATGAAAACCCGTCCAGAAATCTGAAATTTTTAATTTTGTGCATACATGATCGTACAGTACGATCATATATTCGTATATACAAACAGTTCAAAAACTTTTCAGTACAAACATGTTGTGAATCAGTACTAAATCATTTCATACACGATGATCATCTGGGATGAACCAAGTTCGTCTAGTACGAATAGTTAGAAAAATTTTAATTTTCGTCAGGATGAAGATGGATCCCATAATTTTGTACCCTTGATGGCGCACGTAAGATGACAATAGTGTACGATATGATCAGTTACAAAAATTTTCAGGTTCATCGAGACAAAAAGGGACCCATCCAATTTGTACCCTAGACGGCGTACGTATAATGATGACATCGTACAGTATGAACCGTTCATAAAATTTTCAAGTTCATCTGGACAAAAAGGGATGCGTCTAATTCATACCCTGGACGACATACGTATGATGACAACATCGTACGGTATGATCAGTTACAAAAATTTTCATGTTCATAGGGATGAAAAGGGATCCATCTAATTCACATGTTATAAGAATATCAACAATCAAGAACTAAGTTGCAACTATCTCAACAATCTCCCCCTTTTTGATGATGGTAAAATAATTATTGTTTGAGTGAACTTATATATCATAAATTTCTCCTTAGCTACCCTTAAAAAAATAAATATATGAATTTAAAAGAATTCATTAAAGAACACAAAATTCAAAAAAATTTATTTTCCAAAAATAAAAAACACTAAACACCAAAAAAAACCAAAACAACATAATAAAAAACAAAATCAAAACATAATCACAAAAACAACATCAATCAGCAAACAAATAATATTACTCCTCCTTTTGACAACAACAAAAAGGAAACAAAGAAGGTTGAAATGGAAGAAGTCATATGAGAAACCTTAATAATTGATCTTAAAAGAGATTGAACTACAATTGTAATAACAAAGTTAATGATCAATAGATGAAAAAGAAAGATTCAAAATATTTAAATTAAAGTATAACAAAGATAAGAAAAAGTAATCAAGGTCATGAAGCATTCTAGACAATTAGATAAGGAGAATTATTTTAAAAGTTAAGAAATGAAGATTAGATAATTTCAATTTTCAATATAAAATATAATTAAATATTAGATTGATTTGAATTTGAAGATTAGACGATAGAGGAAAGAACATAATCAATTGGAGATATTGCACATCTTTTCAAATATTTTTGGCACACTTTATGCCTCTTTTTGAATTTGTGTTAATTTTGTGCCTCTTTTTAATTTGCAAATCATTTTGTATTCTTTTGATTATTGTACACATTGTATACTTCTTTTATATTCCCCCCTTTTTTTTAATTGATCATTCTAAAATCAATAATCTAAAAATCAAATTTCTCTAATTACAAAGATAATTATATTGAAAAGAGAAATAAAAAATAATAAGACATCAAAATTACAATAATAATATTTAAAGTATGTTTGCCTAAAAAGAATATGAGATTAATAGCCTTAACTTGATCTAGTTATAAGTTTACTTAACATTTATGAAAAATTAGATTTCATAATGAAATTAATTTTTGTATTGCATTTTTAATTTATAAAACTTTCTAGATTAATTAAGACAAGGTTATCATATAGGCAAACTAACATTTTAAATAATGAACAAAAGCATCAAATCAAAATAAGATATTTTTTATTAATATCAATTTAAAGATCTCATACATTGAAACATTTTTGATATCAATTTATAGTATCAAAGACAACATAACATCAACAACATCAATATAAAATCTAAAGAAAGACAAGTATACAAAGCATTGAAATCATTACTAAGATCATCATATCTGAAGAGGACAACCAAAGATAGCATAAAAGAAGTACATCTAAAACTCTGAGGGGCTCTAATCTGGAGGAGGAGGTTGGTTGAAGACAAAGAAATAACTATTTATCATAGCAACATTAGTGTTCACCGAGTCAAACTAACGTCAGATCCAACTCATATCTTGATGGTACTGTGCATCCTGCTAGTTTAGGTGAGTCTAAATTTGATCAAAGCGTTGATCAAAATGACTCTAATCGGTCAAAGCGCTGAACCATCTCCTGAAAGTTAGATCCATGAGCAGGTGCAGGTGCTCCCCCTCTGCTTCAGTATCCTCTCTAGAATTGTCATTCTTCCCAAAAAGTGCTCGAAAAGAGGCATCGATGAAGTAGATTGGCAACTCAATGGGAATATCAAGATGAAAAATGTTGTACTTCATTTCTAAGACATAGGTCACTAGATATCCTAAAGTAATATTTTTCTTCCTTCTATGAGAAATATTCCTAATTTTAGAAAGGTAATGAATGTAATCTTGAATGAATTGGGCCTCATTAATTGGTTGTCTAGTCATAATTAAATAAGTAACTAATGACATAAGATGAGTAATATTTATACGATCACCAGCCTTAGGAATGATTGAAGTTCTAAGGACATGTTGGATGATCCTGATATTTTGATTTAGAGTATAAACCCTAGCCAAGTGATCGACTTAAGCAACCACTCTAAGATTTTTATTAATTTCAGACCAATCAAAGTCAGATTTGGAGGTCATAGTGTGTGCTCTAATCCCTTGAGTCCTTAATTACAGAAAGGTTCTCAAATCTTCCTTCGTGATTTCTACCCATTTATTTAGGACATATAATCTTATCCTACTCTCATCCTCACTAAAAGTCATATTTTCCAAGAAGTGGTGAAAGGTCTCTTTATGGTAAGCATGAATTAGAGTTAGAATGAAGGCAAATTGGGTTGAGGCAAAAAGAAACACTACTTGAAAATGGATATCTTCTTAGATGAAGAGTCTAGACGGAGTGATTTTAGCAGCGACAAACCTATAATAGGAATCCTCATTTTCTCTAGATAAAAAATTTTCATCTCCTCCCCTGGATGATGAACCCTTAGAGACTCTACCGCGCTTGCTAGAATTGGTCATTTCTAAGATGAGAAGGATTGAAAGAGGTTGTTGAAGTGAACAAAAATGAATTCTAAATCCCTCTTACTTAAAGAAAAATAACCCTTCATACGTATGAAAATGGATTCGTACAGTACGATGATTATTTTATACATGACAAAATTAATTTTGTATATACGAACAATAACATCCAAAACGAAATGACTTTTCGTAATCACGCAAGTCACGAAGCATCCTTTCGTATAGGCTTTTTGACTAGACGATCGTACAGATGAACAGGTGTTCATCCAGGACAATCAAATATTTAAGATCATTTTAATGATGGTTAGGTTCATTTCCCACATTGAATGACATGTGGTTTGTATGTATAAAATAAAGTTTTATACGTAAGATCAGTTATAACAACTAATTCTGCCCGAATAACCGTCTACATGCGTACAGACGAATGAATACAAATTATTTAGAATGATATAAATATCATACAATATGATATGTATTAGGAAATGTAAACTTTATGCATTCAGTCCAGACAATGATTAACATGCTATAGAATTCGTACGGGATGAAAATAATTTCATATAATACTAATATACCACTTAAAAAAATATGCATGAACGTTCAGAAATAAAAATTTCAATATGTGAAAACATGTAAAAATCTCACAAAATATAAAATAAAAAAATAACCAAAAAATACACACAAAAACAAAACATTAACAATTGAAAACATAAAAGACACATAAAAAATATATCAAGTTTGTAGAAGATTTTGTTTAAGCATTAAGGTCGATCACACCTAGCCTTGTTTTTAATGTGCTAAAAGAATCAAAAGCTAGTGATTTTATAAAAATGTCTGTAAGTTGATTTTCAGTTGAAGCATGGTTCAATTCAATTTCTCCTTTGGATACATGATCCCTAATGAAATGTTATATTATGTCTATATGTTTGGTTCTATAATGTTGAATAGGATTTTTTGAGATGCAAATGATACTAGAGTTATCAAAATAAATTAGAATTGTGCCTATTGTAAATCCTAAATCAATCAATTGTTGTTTCAACCAAAGAACTTGTGCCACATAAATTCCTAAGACAATGTATTCAGCTTCAACAATATATAGGGCTATGGAATTCTATTTTCTACTAGACCAAGAAACTAAATAATTTCCTATAAATTGATAAGTTCTAGATGAACTCTTTTGATCAAACCTATAACCTACAAAGTCTGAATCTGAATATCTAACAATTTCAAATGAAGACCTGTACTTTGGATACCAAATCCCTAAGTTTTGAGTTCCCAAGAGATATCTCAAAATCTTTTTTACTACTATCAAATGTGATTCTTTTGGATCTGATTGAAAACTAGCATACAAACAAAAACTAAACATAATATTGAGTCTGCTACTAGTCAAATAAAACAAAGTTCTAATAATTTCTCTAAATTTCTTTTGATCAATAGATTTTCTCTTTGGGTCCTTATCCAACTAAACTGAGGAACTTATAGGTGTACTAATTAGTTTAGTACTGTCTATTTCATACATCTTAGATGTCCTTAACATATTTTTACTGACTAAGAAATGTTCCCTTCTTAATTTGTTTAATGTTAAAATATAAAAAAATAACTAAGATGTTCCATTAGGCTCATTTCAAATTCACTATTCATTATTTTAGAAAAATTATCACAATGATTTTTCTTTGTAGACCCAAAAATAATATCATCAACATAAATTTGAGTAATGAGTAAATCATCTCCCAATTTCTTCAAGAATAGAGTGATATCCATACTTCCTTTTCAAAATATCTCTCAAGTAAGAAAGTTCTTAATCTCTAATACTAAACCTTAGGTGCCTGTTTCAATCCATATAATATATTTTCCAATTTAAAAATATGATTTGAGTATTTAAAATTATCACAACCTGGGGGTTGTTCAACATAAATATTCTCTTAAATTGCCCAATTCAAAAAAGAAAATTTTATATCCATTTGATACAATTTAAATCTTCTAAAACAGGAAAAGGCTAACAAAACCCTAATTGCTTCAAGTGTTACTACAGGGGCAAAAGTCTCCTCAAAATCAATCCCTTCAATTTGATTATACCCCTTAGCCACCAATCTAGCCTTATTTCTAATAATAACTCATGAGTCATTCATTTTATTTTTAAATACTCACTTAGTTCTAACTACGCTTTGATCATTTGGTATTGCAATTAATTCTCAAACATCATTCCTTACAAAATGATTTAATTCTTCTTGTATTGTCAAAATCTAAAATTTATCCTGAAGTGCTTGATTTATATTTGTGGGTTCTATTAGAAATAAAGGCAGAATGATTGACTTCTTTGCTTAGTCCACGACTAGTCCTAACACCATCACTTGGTTAACCTAAAATTAATTCCTTAGGCAGTTTTTAGAAAATTTTAATTCTCTAGGCAAAGGGTTTACTTTCTCCAAATTTTCATCCAAATTAATTTTCTCAATCTTTTGGGAGTTATTTTCTTTTTTATCCTCTTCCAAATTTGGCTCTTTTAAAATTCCACATTCATCAAATATAACATGTGTGGTCTCCTCAATTACCAAAGTTTTTTTTGTTAAATACTCTATATAATTTTCTAACACTATAGTAACCAAGAAAAATTTCTTCATCTGATTTTGGATCAATTTTTCTTAAGGTATATTTTTCATTATTATGTATGAACACCTTACATCCAAAATGGTGCAAATGTGACAAATTAGGTGTTCTCCCCTTAAAAAGCTCATACGGTGTTTTATTTATTTGATCTAATGTTCATCCTATTCAGAACATAATATACAGTACTTGCCGCTTTAGCCCAAAAATATTTAAGAAGTGAATATTTTTCCAACATGGCTCTAGCAGCTCTAATTAATGTTATGTTCTTTCTTTTGACTACCTCATTCTACTGAGAGGTCTTAGTTGCAGAAAAATTATGATCAATTCCTTTTTCCTTATAAAAATCTTCAAATATATCATTTTTAAATTCACCGCCATGATCACTTTGAATAGTTAAATTTTCATAACCTAGTTTCCTCTGAATCCAAGTCGTAAAGTCTCTAGACTCCTCAAATGATTCACTTTTATGAAATAAAAATTTAACCCATGTGAATCTAGAGAAATCATTAACAATTACAAATCTGTATACCTTCCCTCCTAGACTTATAGTGCTAACTAGTCCTAAAAGATCCATATATAAAATCTCTAAAGGCTTACTAGTTCTAAGATCCTTATTGGAATGAAATGAGGAATTCACATTCTTTCCTAATTGACATGCATCGTAAAGGTGATCCTTTATAAAGTCTAGTTTTGGTATACCTCTAATCAAATCCTTTTGGGTAATTTTCCTAAGGTTTTTCATATTAGCATGACAAAGTCTCCTATACCATAACTATAATTAATCAAAAATAGTTTTCAAACAAAAAATATTATGAGTTTTAATACAATTCAAATCTAGCATATAAATATTATTTACCCTTATTCTATGCAAAATATCATTTCTATTTGGGCTTAATATGCAGCTAGTGGAAAAATTTTACACTATACCCTTTATCACATAACTGGCTAATACTTAATTAATTATGCTTTAAGCCTTTGACAAGTAACACGTTTTCTATGAAAAATTTTTATAAGTTTTCGATCATATCTGTGCCACCACTTTCCTAGTGGTGTCATCTCCCAATGTAACACTGCCTCCATTACTAGCTTCCAACGCTATAAATTTTATAGTGTCTCTAGTCATATGCTTTGAGTAACTACTATCCAGGTACCAAATACTCTCATAAGGTCTTTTATTAGAGCATTTCTGCAAAAAAAATTAAACGTAAGACTTGGGAACCCAAACAAGTTTGGGTTCTCCTTCTAGCAAAATAAAATTAGATGCATGTATGATATGACTTGGTTTATACATCTTAGGTCTCCCCACTAAATAAGTTTTCTATGTAAAGTACAAGTGTGTATTATATATCCAAACATCCCATAAATATAGTATTTAACTCCAGGAAATGAGTTTCTTAATTTTTTATAATAAATCTATCTCTTCCTATATTTTAAAGTGTTGGGGGTTTCCTATTTTATTCAAGAGCTTGCACTTTTAATTTAAGAAATGTGTTTAAATCTTCTAACACTTTCTTGTCAAAATTTAAATAGTGCTCTCTACTCTCATATTCATCCTTAAAATCCTTAAATTTTTTTTCCAATTTAGTATAAGATGATTTTAAAAGATCATTCTTTTTATTTAAGTCATAAAATTCATCAAGTGTTGCCTTATTTTTGTATGAGGTCACTAGGAACCCACCCAGGCTCCAAATTAATCCTAACCCTAGATTAATTTAATCTCCAGACCTATCTAGACCTTAGGATCCTTCTAGACCCCAGACCCTAGGATTTTCTTAGACTAGGATCCTTCTAGATTCTAGACTTTAGGATCTAACTAGGTTCTAGAACTCTTCTAGATTCTAGAACTTAGAGTCCCTCTAGATTCTAAAACAAATACAGACTTTAAATCAATCCTGACTTCAAGTCAATTCATACCTTAATTCACTTCAAGCGTCAATAAAAAAAAAACTAGACTTCAGTCCAATTCAAAATCTAAACTTCAGTTCAAATCCTGATCCTGCCTCTATCAAACTTCAATCGTATCCTATCACTCATGATCATCCCAAATGATCATAAATGATATGGATAATTTAAATCTAGTCATTCAAACTCAAAACCCAATTCAAATCCAGAAATCCATACTCAAATCCAAGGCCAAAGGTTCGAGTCCTGAAAGCCTTTTCTAGGGATTTTTCAAACACTTCAAACCCCAATCAAATGACCTATGATTCAGATTCTATCAATTGCATATTGATATGACATATCTCTAAAGGCAACCCTCCAAATTTGAACCCATTCTAAGGTCTTTAAACTCAAAAATTGAATTGAAACTCAAAGACTATAAAATCTTCAAATATTTATGGCCTATACCACTATACTTACCACCTAGTGGATTTTAACCTTGGATCTTTCACCAAAGCCTCCAATCCCAGAACCTTGATTATGTCATTTTGAATATTAAACTATATTTTTTTGGACTCACTTATACCCCCAATTGATCAGGGATCAATATGACCAAAATACCCCTTGGGGTGTGAATAGTCACATTTTATTAGATGAGCTCCAAATTGAATGCAACCACTTCCAGTAAATTTAAATGTTAAATCAAATCTGTTGAACCCATTTCTAGACCTTGGATCAACCTAGTTGACCAAGTCAACTAGGATTGACCCAAAAGACCCTTTAAGGGCCCAATAGGCCCGTTTAACCCAAATGACCCTTTTAAACCATGAAATCACCTCCACCAGATCTCTTTTCTCATTTTAAACCTATTAAATATTAACCCACACCCTAGGTCAACCTGGTTGACCAAGTCAACCTAGGTTGAATAAGGTGTTTTTAAGGGTCTAAATGGGTTATTCCAACCCATTTGATCAAATCAAATCCTTTAAACCCTCAAATCCATCTCAAATATTGATTCAAATCTTTTCAAATCCTTTTGAAGTCAAATCACTTGGAATTTGACTTAGTCAAACCTCTAAGTCCATAGTCAAATCCCATCTCCCATATATCCTTTTATCCAAATTATTTCAAGAGATTTCAAGTACATTCAATTCTATGTCTTGGATTTTATTTTTTTTTTTTTGATTTAATATAGGTCAAGCTCAAGCTAAGTTGACCAAGTTAATACATTAAGGCTTGGTCAAAGTAGCTCAAATCCCTTCCCATCCTTTCAAACTCTAAACCTTAAGTATCAAATCCTCTTCAAACTTTCTCCACCCCATTTCAAATCACCCAAATCATTCAATTGCTTCATTAGAACCCCTCCCCCTCCTTGCCACCTCAACTACCCAAGCCAAGTTGACTTGGTCAACTCAAGCAAGCATTGTCAAACCCTTTTGAAACCCCTTTTGATTTATATAAACCTCAACCTTCAAGAATTAAATTCCCCTAACCTATCATTCTAGCATTCAATACATCCTCTAATGTCACCTCACCAGTCCACATGGCAAGTGGATTGGTCAAATGGTCAAAATAAACCTCTTGAGGTGGTCAAAGAGGCCCAAAACCTTTCTTAGGCCTAATCTTTTTTATCCTAATCCTCCCCAGCAAACTAGGGTTACTCTAGAACATTCCTAGAACCCATTCCAACCATTATATCAAGATTAAATGGCTCAAACCATTGCCATGCTGAAGTTGGGACCAAGAGGCCTTTCCACCTAGGCTTGTCCTTATGTCCTTGATTCTCCCTACTCCCACCTACCCCTAGGGAATTTGGCAACATCTCAGAACCCCCCTCAAATGATCTCAACCCTCCATTCATTCTAGAATGGATTGAATGGGGCAAAACATTCAAAGGAGCCCTCGTTCTATCCTAGCCTTTCTCTCACCACCTCAAGTCCCTCCATCCAAACTCTCTACCCATTCGACCCCTCAAGCATTTCCCCTCCACATCCCGACCAATATCCGACCGCCAAACCCTGCCAACAAGTGGATTCCGATGAACTCAAGCTCAAGTTCATCCTAGCTTCCATTCATTTGAATCACAGCTCGTTAGGTCAAGGATTCACTTGGGAACTAATATGTGGACAGTCTACAAGCTGAGAGAAACCAAAAAATTTGAAATCCATCTGTAAAATCTCTCAAAATCCCTAGATCTAGGTCACTAGATTCTTATTTAAATTTTACATTGAGTGCTTTTCACACTAAATAAAACATTCCCCAAAATTTATGTTCATTATTTTAATATATATTTAAAATTTCATTGAAAATGGTTAATTCGATTGAGCAAACAGAATGAAAAACCCATTCTAGGGTTTATTCATAACGCATACATGATGTATGTTTTATGGACTGTTGATCGCTCGATCAACAGTTCAGATTGAGTTATTCTATATTTTCCTCCGACTATGGATTTGATCCTGTGATCATCTTCTCCGATCGGCAGAATCATAGCCGTTGATTCCTTATAACGGGTGATCGGACGACATCCTATGGTGCTGACGTGGTTAAGTTAACCGCGACAGCTGTCATAGATAATTAGCATTTAATGCTAATAAATTCCTGTGGCAGCAATCATTAGCATTAAATGACTGCCGCCACATATTTTTGAGCCAGCCATTAGGAAATTGCCACGTGGCCCCTGCTACCTCTGCGATTTGGTTGGATAAACCCGAATGCACCACCTCTCCCGCCGGTTCCACCGTTTTATTTAAATGATTTAAAATTTATATTAAATCATCTTGAATTCAAAAAATGTTTAAATTTTATTTTAAATAATAAAAAAATAAATATTATAAATTAAAATTCTAAAAAACTAAATACCTTAATTTAATAAATATTAAAAATTTATAATATTAAAATTTATTTTGAACTATTTAAAATTAAATATTAATTATTTTAAATTAATATTTAATTAAAATAAATAAAATATATAAATATTAATTAATATTTAATTGAAATTAAATTTAAATGATTTTGAAAATTCAAATAAAATTATTTTAATTTTTTTTTAATCTCAAAAATATTTAAAATTAAATTAAATTTTAATTTTAAATATTAATAAATTTCAAATTAATTAATACTAAACTTTAAAAATTTGAAAGAAATTCATTTTAAATAAAAAAAATGATATATCAAAATATTTGAAATTCAAAATAATTTAATTTAAAATTAATTTTGAAATTTAAATATTAATTTATTTTAAATATTTTGAATTAGTTAAATATCTTTAACATTTAATTATTATTTAATTAAATATTATATTAATTATTTTTAAATTAAAAATTATTTTTAAATAACTTTTTAAAAATTAGAGGATCTCTCAAAACATTTTTTAAAATGTTTTAAAGATGTTTTAAGTATTTAATTTTAAAGTTTATATTTTTATATTTAAGTGTATATGTATATATTTAAAAAATTTATTTTAAATATACATATGTTAAATTTTGAATCTTGGAGAGATCCCTTGAGATTTTAAACCTAGATTAAACATGTTTAAATAGAATTAATGGGGATGATTAGTGAATAACCATTTTTTATTGTTCATTAATCTTAACTTTAATTATATGTCTTATATTTAATCTTTACATGCTTAGGTTGTGCACCCACCACTTAGATTTAGGCTCTCCTAGATCTAGGATTTGTTCGGTGTAATTACATGTTGTATATGTTAGTCAAGGGTTAGAAAAACTTTGATTCAAACCTATATAACCTAGTGACATCCTTAAGGATAAAAATTAAGGACCCATTTAGAAAACTTAGGAAAATTTTGATAATTAGGATACACATCCTTTTAACTTGAAACTTTGAACACTTTAACTTAGTGACATCTCCAGCCCATAGAATTATTCTCACTGATTTTAAAATTCATTACAACAACAACAACAACATCAAGCCTTTATCCCACTACGTGGGGTCAGCTACATGAATCCTTTTTCTCCATTGTGTCCTATTAAAAGTCAAATTCTCATTTAAATCTAATAAAGAAAGGTCATTCCTAATATTTTCTAACCAAGTCTTTTTAGGTCTACCCCTACCTTTCTTAACATAAGTAAAATCTAATACCTCTACTCTCCTAACCGGGTCATCGCAAGGCCGCCGTTTTATGTGACCAAACCATCTAAGGCGACTTTCTCTAATCTTATCTATTACTGGAGCTACTCCAACCTTTTCACGTATATGCTCATTTCTTATCCTATCTCTAAGGGTAAATCCACTCATCCACCTAAGCATCCTCATCTCTGCCACACTTAACTTAGTATTATGCTTCTCTTTTAAAGGCCAACATTCGGCACCATAAAGCATTGCAGGCCTCACTACCATCTTATAGAATTTTCCCTTAAGTTTGAGGGGTACATTTCTATCACATAACAAGCTCGATGCATTCCTCCACTTCAACCATCCAACTTGAATTCTGCTGATAATATCCCCATCTATTTCACCATCACTCTGAACAATAGATCCAAGATATCTAAAACGTGTACTCTTATTAATGACTTGATCGCCCAAAGTCACAATCCCTTCACTAGGTCTATTACTACTAAAATTACACTCCATATATTCCGTTTTAGAACTACTCAAGAGAAAACCTTTAGACTCTAAGGTTGACCTCCATAATTCAAGTTTACCTTCAACTCCCTCTCTAGTCTTATCAACAAGAAGAATATCATCAGCAAAAAGCATACACCAAAGTACATCCTCTTCCAAATGTCTAGTGAGAACATCCATGACTAAAGCAAAAAGATATGGGCTTAAGGCTGAACCTTGATGTAACCCAACCGAAATAGGAAAATACTTGGTCAACCCACCTTGTGTTTGAACACAAGTAATAGCTCCTGCATACATATCTTTAATGATTTGAATATAAGCATTATTAACTCCTTTCTTTTCAAGAACTCTCCATAGCACTTCTCTTGGAACTTTATCATATGCTTTTTCTAAATCAATAAATAGCATATGTAGATCCTCCTTATTTTCTCTATATTTCTCCATCAAACCTTTTAATAAATGTATGGCTTCCATAGTCGACCTACCCGGCATGAATCCAAATTGATTTTGAGAAACATTAGTATCACGCCGCAACCTATGCTCCATAACTCGCTCCCATAGTTTTAAAGTATGACATATTAACTTAATACCTCTATAATTTGCACAATCTTGTGCATCACCTTTATTCTTAAAAATAGAAATTAACACACTCATTCTCCACTCATCTGGCATCTTCTTAGTCTTCAAAATAGTATTAAAAAGTTTAGTAAGCCATGAAATTCCTTCATCTCCTAAGCATTTCCACACCTCTATTGGAATATCATCAGGTCCAACAGCTTTTCCACCCTTCATTTTCTTTAAAGCCTCTCTAACTTCAGTTTTACTAATACGCCGGTAAAAACATAAATCTTTAGTTTCATCTAGGGTGCTAAGGTCACTATAGTCAATCTTATTTTCATAATCTTCATTAAAAAGTTTAGCAAAATATCTCATCCATCTTTGTTGAATATCATCTTCTAAGAAAAGTATTTTTTTATCTTCATCTTTAGTACACTTCACTTGAACTAAATCCTTACTACTCCTATCTCTTTGTTTGGCTAACTTATACATATATCTTTCTCCCTCTTTAGTATCTAATTTATTATATAAATCACTAAAAGTTAATACCTTTGCATCGCATATTGCTTTCTTAGCATCCTTACGAGCCACTTTATATATTTCCCAATTATCAGAATTTTTAAAATTAAAACAATTTTTATAACAAAGCTTCTTATTTTTAATTTTTTCTTGCACATTAGGATTCCACCACCAACTATTTTTACTATTGGGAGCTTTTCCCTTTGATACTCCAAGGACATCTTTTGCAATATTCTTAATATCACTAGTCACTTTTTCCCACATAATATTAGCATCCTCATGCACAGACAAAATCTTAAGATCTAAAATCTTATTTCCAAAAATATTTTTGTTAATATTCTTTAAATGCCACCATTTAATCCTAAAAAATTGTTTTACTTTATTTTTTATTTTATGCCCCTTTATCTTAAAGTCTAAAACTAATAATCGATGTTGGGTACATAAATTTTCACTCGGAATAACTTTACAATCTTTGCAATCTAAACGATTTAATTTTCTAATAAGAAAATAGTCAATCTGGGTTGTATTATATCCATTTTTATAAGTGATGAGATGCTCATTTCTTTTCTTAAATAAGGTATTAACAATTAAAAAATCATAAGCTAAACAAAAATCTAATATGGTCTTGCCGCCTTCATTCGTCGTTCCAAATCTATGGCCACCATGAATGCTTTTAAAATCATCTACCTCTCTACCAACATGTCCATTTAAATCTCCTCCAATAAAAACTCTTTCTTCAAGAGGTATATTTTGTATTAATTCTTCTAAGTCATTCCAAAAATTTAATTTAGAACTCATATCCAAACCTACTTGAGGAGCATAAACACTTATAATATTAACAATCTTATCATCAACAACAATCTTTAAAGCTATAATTATATCTCCAATCCTACTAATTTTTATAACATTATCCTTTAAACTCTTATCTATAATAACACCTACACCATTTCTAGTACGACTCCTACCCGAATACCAAAGTTTAAATCCTAAACTATCAATTTCCTATGCCTTATCTCCAACCCATTTAGTTTCCTGAATGCACAAAATATTTAACTTCCTATGAATCATAATATCTATTAATTCCATTAATTTTCCTGTAAGGGAACCTATATTCCAAGTCCCTATCCTAATTTTAGTTTCATGGACTAACTTCTTTGCCCACATCCGTCCTTGATGTGAAAACCCTTGCCTATTTAACACTGCACCCGGGCGCCGGTGCAGCGGCCCTTGCACACTTGTCACTGTATTCAGGCCATACAGTGCGTCGCTTCCAGGGGACGCCCTAGCATTAACACAATTTCTTAAAGGATTCATGTCATTATTGTTCGACAAGTTTTACGCTGGCTGTCGACTACCTAACGCAACCCTCCACTTTTCTCATCCAGGACTTGGGACCTGGCAACGGCAGAATTAAACCCTTAATTGATTTTCTTAAAATTAAACCCTTAAATAAGCATTAAAGCTTCCAAAACTTCTAATAAATCAAATTTAAATCTAGAAAATACAAATAATACCTAAAACTGTCTAGAATTCAAACATTAATCAATGAAAAATAAAATCCATTTCATTTGACAACAAACTTGAACTTAATTTAATATTAATTTAAATTGATTATTTAATTAATTTAATTAATTATTAATAATTAAAAATTCCAAACACTTGAGAATCTCTACTTAGGTCATTTTTTATCTTTAAGGTTGATTTCAAGGAGTTTGGAGTTTATTTGGATTCAAATCATTAAAACCCCCTTAATTAAACTATTTTAAAAAAAATTCAATAAATACTCAAATTTTGAAAAATCATAACTAATTCAAGAAAATTCCAAATTGAACAAACTCAAAGGTATTCAACTCTTATGAAAAATGAATATTTATTAAAAATATAAAAATGTCAGAAATCATTCAAATTTGAAAAAGTCAACTATTTGGTCAAACTTAAGTAAAAAAAAAATTTAATGAAATTTTTAACCAATATAACTAAATGTAGAAAAATCTAAATCCAGTAAACTTAATGTCTAACAACTCATCTTAAGATCTAATATTTTATAAAAATACTAACTTTTTAGAATTTAACTTTAATTAAAAAGTTAATTTTAATCCCTTAATTAAATGATTAAAATAATTCAAAAAATATTTAAAACTTAAAAATAACTTTAAAATTCCATAAATCTTTAATCAACCTTAAAACTAGTAATCAATCAACTTTAATTAAAATTCATTAACTTTCAAACCATAATAAACTTAAGTCCTTTAATTATACCGGGTACCACTAGGTAACCCAAGCCCACAAGACTATTAAATTTGCCCCAATGAAGGTGAAATAAACTTCACGGCCTCAGTGAGAAACAAAGGTGGTATCCAACAAACAATTAAAATTAATTTTAAATTATTAAGACTTAAGTTTTAACCAATATCTTCCCTTAAGACTTTCAACCAATCATATCTTTAAATAACTTTAACTAATTACCTTACCTATGACATATCCAAAACACACAGCCTATCTCACACATTCTAGATGATTTGCTAGGACAACCAACCTTAGTCTTAGGCTAGGCCGATGTTTACCTTTCTACTATGTGTCGGGTTTTCAAGTTTTCACTACATATTGTTTGCTAGCTTAGAATTGATGTATTTGTTTGCTTACTTCTTGAATTTTGTGATTAATTTTGCGTTAGATTTACCCTTAGGTTACGAACGATTTATACTAATTCAATATTATGCATGTGGTCATGCTCATATAGGACATTGAGATTAAAGGGGGCATTAAATAAAAAAAATATATTATTATGCTTTGTAAAAGTGCTTGTTATGCTTAAGATCCCCTTTAAATTAAAAGAGCATGGCCAAGTGTGGCTATGATTTTTGAGCAATTTAAATTTTATATACTTTAATTGCTTGGAATCATATATAACTGCTAATTATTAGGATAACCCTGCAGGATCGAGTCTAGAATTTTATTTTTCAAATGTAATTTGATATAATCTAAATTGTAACATTTAAACAACTTAAAGAATATGATTATATATCTAATTTGGAATCCAAAGAGGAAGGGGCATCCCTTAAAGGAGAGTCCCTCTCCATTTGAAGATCCAAATTAGGATGATTTTAAATATCCAGAGATAAAAGATAACACCCCTTCCAAGGGAGAGTTTCTTTTCATTTGGATATCCAAAACTGATAAATCAAGAAGTTGCAGAAGGACAAAGAAGTGGATAGCGAGAAGACTCATTCTCAAAATCACTTGAGTCTTAAGATTAGAAATCCGGGCTTGTTGTCAGTGGCACTCGACCACTTTACTTTTCTATAATTCTTGGATGTAATATTAAGTGATACTTATCATATGGACATTCAATTTGAGTAATTAATTTAATTAATATGTTTAATTGATTGTGCATTAGAAATTCTATGTTTTTCTAATCTTTTTATTTACATGTCGTATTTGCTTTAGCCTTGAATGATCAGAGGCTCGTAAGGGTACAATAAATAATTTTCTACTCAAAATAATTAAAAATTTTAGCTCAGATAGAACTCTAACGGTCCTAAAAAGTAAGCTCAGACTCACCAAGAGTTTTTCATGCATCATATTATACCTTATCTACCTTATTAGGCACCTCCCTGCCTGTGGGTTTTGGCAAACCACTTGGCCTATGAGGGTGTAGATCTTCAAAGGGATATTGTGTAATCTCTAAGGAAAAACTCATTTTTAAGTCAAAATTTTAAACAACTTCATTTTGATTCATGAATTCAATCGAGTCAACTAGTATGTATTGCATTAGACTTAAAAGAGTTTAATATTTAATTATATTTTCTTAGACATCAAATGCCCAACATAAGTCAAAGGGGCTGATTAAGATTCACTCTAGATGTCAGCCCAGCTCTCCTCAAACTTAATCTAATTAATGTCCCTACCACTATTATATAAATGACTGGATAAATGGTTTTAAAGCACCTAGATGGTTTAGCTAGCTCCCCAATCCACGCTGGGGTAAATCAAGGTTTGCACTGTATTAGTTAGGGTCGGGTTACTTTTCAGCACCCATTTTAGACATAGGTTTTGAGGCAGGCTCAGGCTATAAGCCCTCAACCTCTGGGAATTGAATCCCAACTATCTAATAAAATTAACAATTTAAATTTATAATATCTTTCAATCAAATTCAAGTCCAATACTTAGGATAGGTTGGAGTGTTTTTGAATTATTTTAGAATCTTAAAACACTCCCTACTTCTCTTCCTTTGACTCTAAAAATAAGTGTTCAAATTTGATTCATTCCTGATTGAAAATTTTAAACCTTATCTTCTTTAACATCGAGAATTAAAAATCTTAAATAGAATTTTTATATCTATTTTAATTAAGAGTATTCATAGGAAACTCTAGATTCCTACAATGCAATTAACTATGAAGGCGTGTGCTCGTAGGAGATTTAGAAACTTAGACCAGATTTTTAAAATTAAAATTTTCAAAACTTTTAATTAATTATCTTTGGGAAAATTCAATAATCATTGTCTCCACTTTTAAACAATCAATAGTGATTGATTGTGGGTCTCCGAAAGGATTCTTCTTATGGGGTTTGAATGCAAAGGGTACGACCACACTATCCCGTAGGACAAAATGATCGTAGGCCTTTACACTTGACACAAGCAGGATAATGGGAGGATAGATGAGATCATACAAATGATTTATCATGGAGGATAGCGGCTTTCACCTACACACCTCGATGGATAATAATATATATAACCTAATCAAAGTCACGAGAGTTCCCCCATTCAATATATGAACTCAAATGAGGTTTATTTGATGTGGGGATCGATTTCTTACGGGTGCAAGCCCCCGTAGTTAATTACATCATAGGCCTTGACCTAGGAAAACTCTCGATTAAGGATATTGTATTATTTTTTTCTTAATTTTGTGCACAGAGAAAATTCATAAGTTCTATTCCAAAGAAAATAAACTCTTTTTTTATCCTTAAAGATGATTAAACTTTCTAGATGAATAATGATATGATTAAAACTTTGAGTTTAAAAGATTAAAAGATCGAGTTATTATCCTAAGAGAAGTGACAGACTCAAAACACACCAGAAGTGTAAGACACATAGAGGGGTGTACGACCTGGGCTTATGCTTGCCTGGAGTGAGCTGCAAGCTAACATCATAAACACAATTAATTGCATATATATATATATATATATATATATATATATATATATATATATATTTATTTATATAAGATAAGAAGGTTCTATCATAAGGAATCAAGGATTTGTAGTTCAAAAAGATTAAATAATGGACTCTATAATATACAAAAAAATATACCTAACGTTATGTATGATGCATGAAACAGATGCATAACTAATAGTATTCTTAGGTCCACTGATGTAATGCATGTATATAAGTAAGGTACAATATAAAGCAATGTGTGTAAAATGCATGTATGACATCCAGAGTATAGAAAAAATAAATAAACACACCAAAGCTACCTTCCAAGCAAGGTACCCACATCACATCACAATAGAAAACCATTCTAGCGGTGTCCAATTCGTGTGGGAAAACAACGATGCCCATGGCACATTAGGTGGCATGCACTACAGGCCTAAATGACCCTAATGATCTCTAGGGCTCACAGAAGATGGGGGGTATCAAACTCAAAACCAGAAAAAGGAAAAAAATCCTAGTGATGCCCACTTCGTGTGGGAAAACAACGATGCCCGTGGCACAAATAGGTGGCCTACAATACAGGCCTAAATAACCCTAAGGGTCTCTAGGGCTCATAGAAGGGGGCAAGCTTTGGCCTATAGGGCCAAAGCTTCATTAGTGCACTAACCTATGGCCGATTACCTAAACATGCTAGAATATCTATTAATAATATGTGTGTGAAATGTAACAGTTCTGATATATAATTAGGAGTTCTTTATAAGTTGCAGAGATTATACCTAATTGTGACACTGCCACTTACAAGCTCATGAGCAAGAAATTTATCCACTGATCCTCGACCATGCGAGACCTGTGGCGCTGCCACTTAAGAGCTTCAAGTGAGCAAGTCACCCCAATGTACCTCGCAAGAGAAAATAAAAAAAAAAATACACAAATGAGCGTAGATGGCATTCAGAAAATAAATGCAAGTAAATGAAAATATAATAAACATGAAATTTAAGGATAATATTTATATAACATATGCATTTAGTAAATACTGAACAACAAAAGAAAAAATTGGCCTAACCTAGGGCTAGAAGTTTGTCCTAACCAAACAAGTCTAAGGTATGTGTAAGAGGCTGTGTGGTTTAGGGTATGTCTTATGTAGGATAATTTAATTAAGATTGCATGTATTTGATTTGTTAAAGGTTAAGGGATGAATTTTAATCCAAGTTTAAGTATTAATATTTTAGGATTGGTTTTAAATATTTTATTTAGTATTTAATTGATTACCATCTTTATTGCTCACCGAGACCGTGAGGTTTATTACACACTCCTTGGGGCTAACTTAATAACTTCGTAGGCCAGGGTTACCCAGTGGCAACCAATTTTGTTGAATTATTTAGTTTATTATAAATTAAAAAGAAAGGTGAATTAGATAATTTATTATCAATTAAACTTTGACTCAAATCAATTAAGAAATTAATTTTAAAGTTTAACACTCTATTAAATCCATTCATGGCGTTGTGCCACCAGGCTCGAGGAACCAGGCCTCCTTAGGACACTTAGCCCCACAGCCCGGAGTAGTCCATCAAATAAAATTCATCTTTGGAGTGGTTGTTATGCATTAAGGAGTTTATTGATTGATTTAAAAAGATTAATCTAAGGTTTGATATTTAGGAGTCTTTTATCCTAATGAATTTTAGTTTATGTTTAATCTCCTAATTAAATCTACTTCTTTTAAACTTTAGGTTAGTTAGGAATTGATTATTATATTAGTTAGATTTAATTTAGGTGTATGTTTTAAGTTTATGATTTAATGATTACATATATTAATTATAGCTCAATTAAGAATTAAGTATTTTTTTTAATACATTTTAAAATTAGATTATGATTGATTGATTGATTATTAATAGATTAAGGAAAACTAAATCTAAAAAAATGTATCACTAAGTTTTGTTTTGATATTTCTATCCTATAAAGAGCATGCACCCTAAGTATATGTTATCTAAGACTCGGTCCTTAATTTTTTTTTGTCCTTAGGTGTCACTAAAGTTGTAGGACTAAAAGATATTTTATTTTCTAACCCTTAGGACTTTCGTACATGTACTAATAAGCTTAATGATTTATGCATGAAAGTACGATAATAAGTAGCAAAGTAGTAGGAAGATGAGAAGTAAAGGGAAAGACGACTACATGCAATAGAAAGAAAAGAATAAAAATCAAACATAAAAGGGATATACTCATTGTTGTAGTTGGGCACACTTCTTTGAAGCCAAGTGTGCCTCTAAAACAACCTTCTCCCAAATTCCGTGTGATACGAATAAGGAAGAAGGTATTTTCAATGCCCTTTGCTGTTCCCACTTTACAAATAAAGCACTTGACACATTTGACATGACTAATCAAACTATTTTTAAATGAAGCTTAAGGCGGCGAAAGAGAGTAAGCTCCCAAAAACTATAACTCAAAACAAGCCTCCTTCAACATTCTTCCAAGTCAACTTTTAGATGCAAATATAAACGAGGGAAAGGCGATCAACACACTAAATATCATTTCGTTCCAAAAGGCATAAAGAGACTTTTCAAAACAAAGCTAATCATAGAACTACAAATCTCCAAAATGACTTCTGAAAAGCTTCCAAATAAAATGACACATGAAATCTTACATAAACAATCCGCTAAATTTTCTCCAACGAAAACAAAGACTATCAAATGCTTTTATGTTTAGTGTGGGGTATAATTCATGAAAATATTCTAACAAGAAGACTTCATGAGACTCTTCTATTATAAAACATTCACAAAGCTTTTCTAAGACAAATCATTCATGAAACCTCCCAACAAAGAATAGTTTGTAAATCTTTCCAATCATGAAGAAAACCATAAAGCACCCTAATAAGAAGAAGTATAAGAGGCATGATTATCTACCATAGAATAAATCATGATATATTTCCATTTTATATGCATTCAATCTTAAAGCGCAAGTAAGAAAAGTAGTAAAATAAGAAAGGGAGGTGAGGAAGATAAGAGACTAGCTATACCGAGTAACTACCTGGCTATATCGAGAATATAATGCTCGGTACACAGTAAACCAAGCCTGTACCGAGCATATAATGCTTGGTACCGAGAAAACTAAGTCTGTACCAAGCATGTAATGCTCGGTACCCGGCAAACTAAGCCTGTACCAAGCATATAATGCTCGGTACCGAGAAAAGTAAGCCTGTAACCGAGCATGTACTGCTCGGTACCTGAAAAACCAAGCCTGTACTGAGCATATAATGCTCTGTACCGAGAAAACTAAGCCTGAGCTGAGCATGTAATGCTCGGTACAAGGAAGACCAAGCCTAATCGAGCATATGATGTCCGGTACCGGGAAAACCAAGCTTGTACCAAGCATATGATGCTCGGTACCAGGCAAACAAAGCATGTACCGAGCATATGATGCTCGGTACCGGGCAAACCAAGCTTGTACCAAGCATATGATACTCGATACCGGTTAAACCAAGCCTGTAACGAGCATATGATGCTCAGTACCGGGAAAACCAAGCCCGTACCGAGCAAATAATGCTCGGTACTGAGAAAACTAAGCCTGTACCGAGCAAATAATACTCAGTATCGAGCCTAAACCGAGCATATAATACTCAGTACCGAGCCTATACCGAGCATATAATACTCGGTATCAGCTCGGTATCGAGTGATATTACTCGGTATTCACTCATTATCGAGCGATACTACTCGATATCGCACGGTATAGAGGGGTACTGAACAGTATCAAGTAGTGCCGAGAAGGTAGAGAAAACTTTAAAGCAACTCTTACCATCAAAATTTGTTCCGGGGGCTTGTGACTTTCTCTTGAAGTCTTCAAACAGGAAACGGAGAAGAGGGAGGGTGAGTAAGGCTGTGAAAATCCCCTAGCTTATGCAAATGTCGAGTCGGTCCGGAAGAGAGAGCATGAGAGTGTGCTCATCCATTGTCTAGGGCGGGCCGAACCAAGGAAGAGGAGTCAGAAAATCCCCCGTCTCCCCCCACTCGAGGGACATCTTCCTGCTTCTAAGTATAGGAACCGACTCTGTTCGCCCTTCTTCTCTTTTTTTTTTTTAACTTTTTTGAATACTTACCTAAATGAAGATAGCACGCCACCGAGGTGTCTGACCGTGGCAGATTTTGGTTCTCAATATAACCAGGTCGTTGGATCAAATTTCTTGATTAAGGGAGAGATCCAAATGAAATAGAAAGTTGAGTAGAGTTCAATCATATGTAAAAATGGGTCTATTGGGTTGAAACCAAATCCAAATCGGGTTCAATTTGGCCTAATTTGAATTAAGTCGCATTCATCTCGACTCGCCCAAATTAATTTAATAAATTGGAATAAAATAAAAAACAAACTCGAATCAATGCCGATTTGAATTGAATCAAGCTTGACGAAGCTTGATCAACACGATTAAACACATTCGAGGGTAAATCAGGACAAAAAATAAGGTCAACATAGATAACTTCTTTTCTCGAGGAGATATATCAATTACTATTGTGATTTTGATTTTGAAATTAATGATCTCTTATCCGAATTATTATAGTCAAATAATTGATTGAACATCATTTTGATCTTTCGAGATCATATATTATCTCTCTTGAGTTTGCCTACGATAATCAGGATAAAATTTAATGTTTTAAAATTTGAACTAATTAGGGAATGGTCTATTTGCCTCCCGAGGTGATATTCCATTTATAATGACGTGTTCAATTTCAAAATTAAAATTTTAGAAATTTAGCTTTTTCAAAGAAAATTAATATTTTCAAAACTATATTTTTCAATCAAACAAAAAATGGTGACTTCGCTAGGGATAAGTCTCACTCTCCATCTTTAATAGCAGGACAATTTTATTGCAATGGAAGTTTTGACTACTCTTCTTTCTGTTGGTCCCTCTCCCATTTCTTCTTTGGGTGAGTGTGGCCAATATCAATTAAGACATGTCAAAAGAGAGGTGAGTATAGAAAACCTCCCTTTAAGTCGGGCTTTGACATTTTGCCTCCAACTTGATTGGTATAGCGAAAGAAGCAAGCTAAAATCCTCCTGTATATGCTGCAAACTTGCTTGCAAACAAAATTTAGCATGCTAAGTTCATAATTTACAAAAGATTTTTTCAACTTCAAAATCCTAGTTTCAATTCTCTAAAAAAAATTGATCTTTTTCAAAGCTTAATTGAGCCCTATATCCTAGCAATACGTATGAAATTATAATTCTTATGATTTGATATATATGATATAATATGGACTTCTTGCTCAATTATTATTTTAGAATTTGAATCTTTCTAGCAAAGTCAAGCTTTGACATTTCACTCCCGAATAGTTTGTCGAGGTGAAAGAGTCGGGTTGACTTATTAGAATATCCCTCTAGATTTTGTTAACCTTTGCGTTGAATGCAAATTCAGCACATTGAGTTTCAAAAATAAGGGGAGATGCTGCGGGATTTTCAAAATTTTAAATTCCCTAACAAAATCAATCTCTTTTAGACCTCTATATTTTACCACAACACATTGGATTATAATCCTCATAATTTAATATATGTGATTAAATATAGATGTCCTTTTTAAATATAAATTATAAAGTTCAAATCCTTCCGGTAAAGTCTGATTTTGACATTTCACTCTCAAACAGTTCATCAGGGTGAAAGAGTTGAGTCGACTTATTAAGATCTCCTGCCTAAATTTTGTAAACCTTTACGTTGAATGCAAATTCAACATATAGAGTTTCAAAAATAATGGGAGATACTACCAGATTTTTGAATTTTCAAATATCCATCTTTTGAATCAAATTCAACTTTCATTATTACATGTATTACTACGACACTCCCTTATGGTATAACATGCATAATGTAAACTCAATCATTTTCAAATTCAAACTTAAGATTCAATTTTTTTTATCAAATTTAGACTCTGACATTTTACCCCGAGTTGATCGGCAAAGTAAAAGAGTTGAGCAAAAATTCGTCCATTTTCCTCTCAAAATCTATAAACCATTATGTTGAAATAAAATTCAACACATTGAGTTTCAAAAATTGAGAAAACCCTTCCAAAATTCAAATTCCCTTTCAAAAATCCATTCAAATCAAATTAGGATCATCATTGCTATATTTTTTCTACAACATTCTCTTGTAGTTAGACATATACAGTAAAAATTCAAGTTTTCTTCAAATCAAAGTTAATCTGTGTATCTTATCGTCATATATGAGGTTATAATTCTTATAATTTGATATATATAATAAGATATAGATTTTTTAAATTCAAATTCAAAATTCTAATTCAAATATTCCCTTTTCCAAATCTTAGATAATCAAATCATTTGCAATGGCTGGCAAACTGCTTTTCTCAATGGACCGAAATCAATATATTGAAGAGTTGATTCATGAAACTACAATTCAATTTGGGATAGGATTCAAGTCTTTGAGGTTGAAAATGGATGGAGATACTTTAGTATACGTCACCATTCAAGGTGATAATGATGAAAGTTCGTTAGGGATGTTAGGCCCTATAGAACTGGCCCAAGCTAACCAAGAGGGGGGGGGGGTGATGAATTGGTATTTTAAAATTTCTTTTCACAAAGAATAAAAATTATATAAACCAAAATCACACGACAAAAATAAATGCGGAATTAAAAGTGCGGAAGCAAAAAATAAGAACACAGAAATTTATAGTGGTTCGGTCAACTCGACCTACGTCCACTCCTTGGAGGCACCCTCCAAGTATTGCACTACAAAATGTGACTCTCCTTTAGCCCCCACGGCTAGGCGGAGAAGCCCTCACAAGAACCTCTTTTTTGCCACCCCGGCAAGGCAGAGAACCTATCTCCTTTTGCTTCCTCCTGAAGCTGGCAGAGATCAACAACCAAAAGCTAACTCCTTACCTCTACCGACCCTTCCATGGACGAGAAACTCTAGACGAAGAACAAGCAGAGCGATCCTTGAAGCAACCCTTGTGAATCCCCTCACAAGCTCCCCCTCACAAGATCTTCTCTCTCTCCCTCTCTCTCTTTCTCTCCTCAAGGTCTTCTCAGGTCAAGGCAGCAGCCAAAGGTTTTTAAAAATGTACAACAAGAGCTCTTAAATAGAAGAGCTTCAAAGGAGCTCATTAATTGCAAGTTGCCGACTTTATCGTCTAGGCCGATATATACACCGGCTTGGCCGATCAGTACCAAACACAGAAGATCGGCCAGAGCATCGCCCTGGATACACTTCTGGACGATTGAAATTTGGCTTGATCATCCAAGCTGATCTCACAATCGTTTTGGCCGATAAGTTCAAATTAGAGGAAAATTGTCCTGATAATAGCCCTAGATACGAGCTGGCCGATATTTATCATCCTTAAGTAACTTAAGGTTTTTGACTGGATCGTCCTGGCCGATCCTGTTATCGTCCAGGACGATATGATCGTATCAATTATCCTTAATTACTCCCTTGATTTCCTGATCAATTAAGGCATAATTTGTGAATATCGTCCAGGCCGATCAAGGATCGTCTTGGCCGATAATTTAAAAATACAGTATACCTTAATTGTCTATGGCGGCAACTTCTTTCTATTTTGAGCTTATCGTCCTGGCCGATACACGTATCGTCCAGGCCGATATGTTAATGACGGCTGCCTTAATTAAGAATCCTTATTTAAACTTTTTGTTTTAAGCCTGATCGTCCAGGCCGATACAAAAAATCGTCCTGGCCGATATGAGTAAAAATAGAAATTCTAAGTCTCTCAAGTGTGTGTGTGTGTGTAGGGTTACTTAGCATCAGTCTCTTTGACCATTACAAGAGACTCAAAAAGTGAAAAACAAAAGTACAGACTGACTCAACCCTAAACCTACGAAATCCTGAACTGGCTTCTTTTTGATCGTCCGATCTTCAATTCCTGAAAAGTTAGAAGCAACAAGTAGTCCAAGAGAAATAGTGTTTGTCAATCATCAAAACATAAGCCATGAAATTAGATTTGCAACAAATGATGCTCCCTTGATTGAGCTAGCAGTAGGAGTGGGGAATGATGCCCCTCCAAACCTTAGTGTGATAGTGCCTGTCTTCTGTGCCTGTGGTATCCTCGGAGGAGGATAAAGAAAAGAAAATTACTGTTGCAAGTAAGACTGTATTTGAGAAAGGCTCTTCTAGCTCTAAAACCCTCTTTAGTAGTAAGAAT
Source organism: Dendrobium officinale (assembly GCA_019514585.1). Lineage (NCBI taxonomy): Eukaryota > Viridiplantae > Streptophyta > Magnoliopsida > Asparagales > Orchidaceae > Dendrobium > Dendrobium officinale. Next base: position 199,858 of record JACXSL010000196.1, read on the forward strand.
GCTAGAAAGAACTACCTTAGGAGGGCGAGGAAGAAAATCACCAAGTCAAAGAAGTTGGCTGAGCTGAAGGCCTTAACAAAAGTTGAACCTAAGGCTGTTGAGGAGCTGCCAATCTCTGCCTCTTCTCCACTCCTGAAAGGGAGTTGTTTTCACCCCCTCGCAGCTTCTACAGGGGAGGAGAGAGTCACTAGGATAGCTAGAACTCAGTGGAGCTTAGTGGACTATTCTGTTAGGAAGACTCCAAAAGAAAAGCATACTTGAGGACTAGAATGTTGAGAAATATCATCCATACCTGTGCTGCTCAGATAGGTCAGACTAAGGAACAATATATGAGACATCTGAAGGGAGTGATCTCACATAAGCTTGAGAATGAGGTGTTGAAGAAAGAAAAGTTTGAAGCTAAGAACTTGACTCCTCAGCCAGTAAGGAGAAATAAGAAGTTTGTTAAGTTACATGTGACCTCAATTCTAGTGGCTGGATATTACTGGGTGCCTCGCCTCTCGTCTGCCAAGACGGAGGAGATAGTATTAACCAGATCTGGCCAGAGTCTCTCACTCAAAGGTAGACCGCTGATCCCACTTCTAAGATTATGTAAGCTAGCCCTAGTGATTGTTAAATCCAAAAAAATTATTAAGGAGTCTAGACCAGTTGATGTTAAGGGCAAGAGGCCCATGTCACCAGATGAGCCATATGTGTAAATAAGTTGAGTAGATCTATTGGAATTTAGATTAGAGAACACTCGATTCAGTTGTCAGTTGAGGTCCTCCGACTCCCAGTTCAAGGATATAAGGATTCTATTCTTATTAATGTTAGAGTTCTCATTGTTCAAGCTCCTCCATCACCAATTAAGATAGATATCCCTCACCCTATTGAGGATGTCACCCTCGCGACTACTGACCCCAGGAAAGTCAGAGGGAGGAGATAATTCAAGATCCTAATGAAGAAATATTAGATCAAATAATTGCAGAGCAACTCACTGAAGAGGACATCAAAGTTCAAGACATCTTCTCTAAACTAGATGTAGAGGAGTTTGACCAAATAATACACTATAAAGGATACTTACCAATCAATATTGAGGCAATTGATGGGAGACCAGTTGATGAGGTAGTATAAGAAATCAGAAACATTCTTAAAAAGAAAGATGTTCAAGCATTCAATCTAGATGATGATGACTTCTTGACATAAGAGGATTCACCATGGAATATTTGTATGGTTGAGACTCGAGCGTCAGCTAAGGATGTTGAACCTTCTAAACTTCGGTCTGGTAGAGAGGAAGAATCAGTATCAGTAGTTTTAGACTTAGACAGTTCTGTGAGACTGAGGGAAAAGGATGAGTATGTTAAGATTCTTGAGAGAAAGGTTGAGGAGATGATGATAAGAGTTGAGCAAATATAGAATCAGCTCATCCAGTCATAACAATCTAAACCTAAGCAGTTGCAGCCTACAGTTCACACAGTGGACAAGCACAATAGGAAGTCAGATTCAAACCCCAAGCTTCTAGAGGTTACTTCCCTAGTTTCTCCAACAGATAGATACATCCGTCAAATGATTGAAACCCAGGTAAGGGAGGCCCTAGCTCATTCTCAAGGAGCTATATCTATTCCAAAGGGTATACCCTACTTTGAGGAATATGATTTGGTTCCTTATCCGAAGGGCTTTTTTCCACCTTCTTTCAAAGTTTTTAGTGGTTTAGAAAACCCAAGATAGCATCTGGCCCATTTCTGAGCAAGCTGTTACAATGCAGGAGGGTCGAATGCTCTACTCTTTCCCCAGTTTATGAATAGTCTGTCTGGTATTGCTTTTGAGTGGTACATAGATTTGCAAAATGGTTCAGTAAAAACTTTCATAGAGCTCGAGGTTTTCTTCTTAAAAAGATTTTCATAAGCTTAACAGCATGTAACTGTTGGCAATCTCATCATCAAAAAGCAAAAACCAGGCGAGTTTTGGTTGACTACATCTTGAGGTGGCGAAACCTCTCGATGAAATGTGAACCTCAATTGCAAGAGAAACATGCAGTGGAGATTCTTCTAAAGAATATTCATGGGCATATTGCTTTTCTGCTAAAGGGGTTTATTATCAAAACCTTTGAAAAGCTTCTTAACAAAGCTAGTAATCTACAGGAAGAGGCATCCAAATGCCATTCCTAAAGGATTCTGTTGAAGATAAGAAAGCTAGCAAACCGTCGAAGTCCTTTGAAAAGATAACATTAATGGTTTTAGCATTTAAAAAAGGGAACAAATCAGTCAATATCAAACTGAGTAATCATATAGTTCAACAAACTCAAAAATCTCAACCCTTTTAAGTAACCTCTCAACCTACTAGAGAATCTCACCAAATTACTTTTAAAGAGAGATTGGCACATCTGTATCCATTTAATCCATTTAAAAGGGAGTCAGTGATAAAGATTTTTAAGAGCCTTCAAAAGAAGTCATATTTTTTATTGCTGGAGGCCAAGAAGCCAGAAGAGACAAATAAAAAGGATGATCTGACCTTTTGCCCCTACCAACGCATGTTAGGCCACACAATCAAAGACTGTATAGTCTTAAGGATTGGCTCAAGAAGAACTTTTGTCAAGGTAACATCATAATTCCAAAAGAGTACCTGGTCGATCCAGATCAGGGGAATGTCAAATACATTTCAGGTAAAAACTCTAATCTTTCTCTGTCCCTTAAAGATGGTTGGGATATAGTATTATCCCAAGCATTTAAAAAGTCGATTAACCAATCTTTTCATTTTTCTCAATAGTTACCGACGAGAGCCTAGGGCCCGATTTAAGAGGTTAATCTGGAGACATCGCAGGAGGATGTTGGGACACTTTCCTCTCTAGCAGTTATAGGAACTACTGTAATAAATAAAAATGAAAAGAGTGAACTTTCTGTGGAAAGGAAATTTCTTGATGAGAGTTAAGTACAAGTGGTGGATGGTGGTTCAAAATCACTAGCCCCGCTAAAGTTATCTGACTTTTACTTTGCCCCATCAAAGGAAAAGGGTTGAAAATCAAATAAAAATAAAGATCCATCTGCTCAAATTTTGATGATTAATGTTGAGAATGCAATTCCATATGACTCTTCTATTGAAAATAACCCAGAACTAGCTGAGATCGATTAAGAAGTTCAAAAACTCAGCTCTCCAGATTTGACACCTCAAGGGAGAGACGAATCTGATATCTTATTAGATGATGATACCCATGTAATTAACTTTCAAGGGAGTCTTGTCATGATAGACTTTTTGGATTCAGGCTGCCATTCAGAAAATGACCATCAATTGCCTAGGGAGAGCATAAACCTTCCCATAGCTTGTCTTTCTGATGAAATTGTGCAAGTACAACTATGTGGTGGTAAGGTTTTACCCCCTAGGCTTCCCCTATAGGAAAAGGGAAAATAAGTTGTTTCCACTTATCCGATTCAAGTCCCCACTCAACAATCAAACCCTCCTTCAAACTCACTGGGTCCCGATGTTAATGTTCCAAGTTGTGATTATAATGTCTTAGCTCACCTTAGGAAGTTGCCTGCTAAGTTGAGCATTTATAATGTCCTTATCCTTTTAAAAGAGATGAGGGAAACTCTAATTAAAGCACTTCTTGATCCGGAGAATTGCTTAGCTCAATTAGCTTCAATTTTCGAGGAAGAAGCTTTGTACTTTGAGGAAGTCCCAGGAGTTACTTTCTCTGATGAATATCTACTCCTTGGAACTGCCGATCAAAATCACCCACTTTACATCACTATGAATGTGGGCAATTTTAAGTTATCAAGAGTTCTTATTGATCCGAGTACATCGATCAATGTGATGAATATAAAGACCCTTACATACCTTAGGGTTGATACTAGCAAGCTCTCAACTGATAAGTTGATTCTTTGTGGGTTCAACGAAAAGCGCGAGAAGTCTTTAGGTTCAATCACTCCTTTTCTAGAGATAGGAGAGTTAAAAACTGAAGAGAAATTTCATATAATTAATTCGATAATGTCTTTTAATGTGCTCCTAGGTAGGCCCTAGATCCATGAGTATAGGATGGTTCCTTATACCCTACATCAATGCATAATGTACCAACAAAATGGCATTGAGTTTGAAATTAAGGGTGATTTGCAACCATTCTCTATTCACGAGATCGGGATCTATGAGGATGTTGCATACTATATTACTAAAGGGTCCACTGCTTGTTCTAAGATAGAGATCAATGTTTAGGAGGAAAAAGAAAAAAAGTCAAGGTTTAAAAGCAATTCGAAAGTTAAGAAAAGAAAAAGTTAAGAATCAAAAAAGAAAAAATTCAAGTAGTGAAGATGAAGTCGAGCGCATAGTCTTTAGGCCTCCAAATAATTTATCTCAAAGAGGTGGGAGGATGGCCCAAAGAGCACGTGGTCGAGGCCGCCCTTCAATTGAAAAGAGAAATTCCCCAATACACATCAAACTTGAGTCAAGTTCTGATGAAGAATCAAGAAAGAAGGGTGCCATAATTTCTTTTGACTACAAAAAAATCAATCCTCCTCCAAAGTTTGATCTCACCTTAGATTTAGATACTGACCAAGAGGATAACAATTCTAAACCTCAAAGTGACGATCCTGAATTGAGTCTATATAAAAAACTTAATAGGGCAGTTGAATCCTTAACCTTACCCCACTATCCGTTGATAGGGTCTCAGGGTTAGTAACTAAGGATGCCCTTAACTTAGATGGAGATGTAAGAAAAGTCTGAAGATTTTTCCTTGGCTCCTCCTCTTTAAGGAATGAAGGTGATGTAATCCTTGAGGAGGCATATTTTAATGAATTAATGGAATTACCTTTTGGCTACTTTCCTATTGGTATTAGAACTCTTATCTCTAAAGGCTTCGCTCTGAGTTGATGGACTAAGGGTCAAGCTAGATACCACCATAATATTTGGAATTCAAAATTCAATAAAAATTGGACAAGTGGTGTCGGCTTTGGTACCATTAGTTAGTTTGATGATGATGAATATTGCTTGATGATAACTAGTCATCATGAATATGAAAGTGTCCCTACTGAAGTCATTAATTTGCTGGACAAACTTTATTTGGAGACCTTAGATGATTCCAATAAAGTTCAAGTTTGGGATGCACCCCCTGAATTTGAAAAAGAAATCAAATCGATAGTTGATGAACTTAAAAAAATCAACCTTGGAACACAAGATGATCCTCGCCCCATATTTATAAGTTCTTTGTTGAGTGAGGATGAGTCTATGGATCTAATTCAACTTCTATCTAAGTTTAAGGACTGCTTCAACTGGACATACGATGAAGTACTAGGTTTGTTCACTAACGTAGCGGTTCATAAACTCAGAATCTGGCATGACGCAATCCCTGTTAAGAAAGCTCCACGATGCATACATCTAGAGATCAAATAAGAAGTAATTTATGAAGTTGAGAAGTTGGTTGAGACTAGATTTATTCAAGAGGAACAATATCCCTCTTGGGTAGCCAGTGTTGTACCAGTTTGAAAGAAAAATGGTCAAATACAGGTTTGTGTTGACTATAGAGACTTGAATAAGACATGTCCTAAGGATGAATTTCCTTTGCCTATTCCAGAACTCATGATGGACTTTACCTCTTCACATGTTGTTTTCTCTTTTATGGATGGCTCGTCTTGTTATAACCAAATCAAGATGGCCGTAAAAGATGAGAGAAACACTACATTCAGAAGTCCTATAGGGATCTTTTGTTACAAAGTGATGCCATTTGGTCTTAAAATGTCGGTGCAACCAACCAGCGGGATATGACTCGAATCTTTGACGACTTAATCCATAATCAAGTCGAGTGTTACATCGATGATTTAGTTGTCAAGAGTAAAGTTAAAGAGACTCATCTTTATGACTTAAGAATCATCTTCGAGCAGTTGCACCACTGCGACCTTAAGATGAATCCCTTGAAGTGAGCCTTCAGTGTCACGTCGGGGAAAATTTTTAGGTTTCATAGTGAGACACCACATAATTGAAATTGATCCTACCAAAATCAAAGCTATCTTAAATATGCCACCTCTAAAGAGCCTTACTCAACTAAGGTCCCTTCAGGGCAGACTAGCGTATATAAGAAGATTCATTTCTAATCTTTCCAGAAGATGTGATCCATTCTTGATCCTCACTAAAAAGGATGCCAAATTCATTTGGAATGAGAAATATCAATATGCCTTTGAAAATATCAAACAATACCTGACAAATCTGCTAGTCTAGGCAGCCCCCATTCTGGGGAGACCTTTAATTCTTTACACTGTAGCCATTGACGAGTTTCTTGGGGCCCTCCTTACTCAATTTAATGATAAGGGGAAAGAGAATGCTCTCTAGTACCTGAGTCGAAGGCTTCTCCCAACAAAAAATTGATACCCAACGATCAAGAAACATTATCTTGCCTTAGTCTTTGCGGCCCCGAAAATTGAGGAATTATATGCTTTCTCACCAAGCAATTTGATTTCTAATGTTAACCCTTTGTAGTATCTTATGACCCAGCCTACATTGTCAGGACATTTGGCTCGTTGATCTATGATATTGCTTCAGTTTGAAATCAGTTTCATTCCCCTACGTGCTGTGAAAGGGCAGGCCATTGCCGAATTTCTTACAGCACACCCGCTGCCAGTGGAGTCTCCTCTAAATGATAATTTACCTAACGAGTAAATCATGAGTTTAAAGGAATACAACAATCGAGTCTCGGAAATATTTTTTGATGGAGCAGTGTCCTCTCAACGAGGTAATGTAGACCAACCTACCATTCTTGGAAAAGCTAAAATCAGCCTGGTTTTCATAACACCAGATAAGGGAATGATGTACATTTCCTAACGCTTATCAGAACCTTGTACGAATAATGAAGTCGAGTATGTATATTTGATAACTGGCCTGTAAATTGCAATTTAAATGGAGATTAAAGAGATTAAAATCTTTAGTGACTCTTAACTAGTGATAAACCAGATTACATGGACCTATAAGGTTTTGAATCCTAAATTCCTGAAGTACCACCAGTACAACAGTCACTTACTTGAGCAAAGTCCTATCGTAACTATATATAGGATTCCCCGTGGAAGAAATTCTTTGGTGGATTCCCTTGCAAAGCTTGCAAGGGAATTTGCCTGTTTAGAAGAAGTCTCTATCCCTATAAAATTGCAGGGTCATCAAGTCCCGTCTCCTATAGATATGGAGTATATAAACAAACAAACTTTCCAGGTCCTTTCTGCCTGTTCAATAGTCAATGAAGAAGCATATTGGAGACAACAAATTATTGAATACCTTCAAGAAATCAAGCTACCTCATGAAAGATCACTTGCCAATCATATCAAGAAACATGCCCTATCATATGCACTAGTCAACAATACGTTGTACCGACAATTGTTCGATCAAATGTGGCTCTATTATTTAGACAAATGTGAGGCTTTGAAGATTGTTAATAAAGTCCACGCTGGACTGTACAGTGCTCATTAATCGGGTACTAAGATGAAAATGAAGATCAAAAGACTTGGATACTACTAGCCTACGATGATTGACAATTGCATGAAAATTGCAAAATGTTGTCATCAATGCCAAGTACATGGTGTGGTTTTACATCAGCCGCCTAATGTGTTGCATCTCACAATAGCCTCATGGCCCTTCAAAAGTTAGGGCATTGATATCATCTGGCATTTTGACCCTCCTTCTTCAAAGGGACACCGCTTCATTTTAGCATCGATTGATTACTTTTCAAAGTGGGCGGAAGCAGACCCACAAAAAATGTAACATCACAACATGTAATGAAATTCTTTTGTGACCATATCATATATTGATTCAGTGTATCATGTAGAATAATATCTAATAATGGGTCCTCTTTAAAGTCTACAAAGATCAATAAATTTGTAAATTGCCAAGGTATTGATTGGAGATACTCAACAATCTATTACCATGAGCTAATGGATTGGCTAAGACCTTCAACAAAACCTTGGTTTAAATCATAAAAAAAAACCCTGGATGATAACAAACGTCAGTGGAATGAGAGGTTGGTGGAAGCTTTGTGGGCCTATCGGACCACTTACTGAACCCCGATCAAATCCACACCGTTTGCACAAGTGTATCGGTCCGAGGCCGTAAACCTTTTAGAAGTTCAAATCCCTTCACTCAGAATCGTAATCTAAAGCCAGAGTACAACTCAACAAAGTGCACAACTTCAGTTAGAAGAGCTCGAGGGCCTTGAAGATCGTCTTCTCCAAGCTCAACAAAACTTAGAGTTGTACAAAGCTTGAATGGTTCAAGCCCATGATAAGTTAGTGCGACCTAGAACCTTCCAGGTAGGTGACTTTGTCTTGGTTATTTGGAGGCTTATCTTAGCTCACCAAAAAATTGGTGGAAAGTTTGAACCAACTTGGGAAGGACCCTTCGTAGTAGATTTAGTCTACAAAGGAGGCACGTATCAGTAAGTGGATTGTAAGGGAAATCACCTAATGCTTCCTGTAAACGGGCGATTCCATAAAAGATACTATGCTTGATCTAGCTCAAATTTTGAATCAATAAAATTTCCAAATTTTAAATCAAGTTAACTCAATTTTGTTTAAATCTTTTATGTCTCTTTTCTTAAGGTTAGATGTAAGTCATCATGCCTTCTTGCCTTAGGATTAGACCTTTTAGTGGTGGAGCACACCCTTCGTGGCACCACCCTAAGTTTAAATAACATTTTTAATCTTATATGGAGAAAGCTTCCTCCTAGTATGATCACTCACTAATGATGGATAACGCCCTTTGCGACACCATCCTAATTTCAAATCTTAAGAATGTCAAGTTCGATCATCTATGCATCGCAAGTTTCCTCTACATACGATCATTTCAAACACGATCCTCTATATGGAGTGAGCTTCCTCTATATATGATCATCCTGACTCGATCCTCTGTGTAGAGCAAGTTTCCTCTACATTTGACCATTATAGACCTGATTCTTTATATGGAGCAAGCTTCCTCCACATACAATCATCCAGATCCAATCGTCTATGTGGAGCAAGTTTCCTTCACATACAATCATTTCAGATCTGATCCTTTGTGTGGAGCAAGTTTCCTCCATATACGATCATTCCAGACCTGATCTTCCATGAGAAGCAATGCTTCCTTCTCGTAAGATCTTCAAGTTTCTTTTGCTTAAGGATAGATATGAGTCATCTTACTTTTTTTCCTTAGGATTATATCCAGTAGTGGTGGAGTACACTCTCTGTGGCACCATCTTAGTTTTAAATTCCATATTTGATCTTTTGTTTAGAGCAAGTTTCCTCTCCACAAGATCATCCTTTAGTGATGGAGCATGCCTTCTGTGGCACCATCCTAAATTCAAAATCCAGATCAGATCTTTCATGGGAAGTAATACTTGCTTACCATAAGATCTTTCTTTCTTCATCTCCTTAAGATTAGGTGTGAGTCCCAGAGATTCCTTTCCTTGGGATTAGAATTACTAGTGATTGAGCACGCCTTATGTGGCACGATCTTAGTTTTAAATTTCAAATATGATCCTATATGGGAAGTAATGCTTCTTTCCCACGTGATCATCCTCTCTTCTTTAAGGACAGATGTGAGTCATCATGCTTTCTCTCCTTATAATTAGATCTTTTAGTGATAGAGCACGCCCTTTATGGTACCATCCTAATTTTAAACTCCAGATATGATCTTTTGTGGGTAACAATGCTTCTTCCACATAAGATCATCCAACCCTTCTCTTCCTTAAGGTTAGCTTCTTCCCTTGCTTAGGATTAGACCTACTAGTGGTAGAGTATGACTCTCGTGGCACTACCCTAGTATCAAATCCAGTCAATCAAACTCAAAACCCAATTCAAATATAAAAATCCAGACTCAAATCCAAGGCAAAAGTCAGAGTCCTTAAAGCCTTTTCTAGGACTTTTTTAAACACTTCAAATCCCAATCAAATGACCTCTGATTCAGATTCTATCAATTGTATATTGATAGGACATGTCTGTAGAGGCAACTCTCTAAATTTGAGCCCATTCTGTGGTCTCTAACCCCAAAAATGGAATTGAAATCCAAAGGTTGTAAAAACCTTCAAATATTTATGGCCTATGTCACTAGACTTGACACATAGTGGATTTTGACCTTGAAGCCTTTACCAAAGCCTCCAATCACTCCCAAAACCTTGATTATGTCATTTTAAACATTAAATTGCCTTTTTTTGGACTAACTTTGACCCCCAATTGACCAGGAATCAAAATGACCAAAATACTCCTTGGGAGTATGAATAGTCACCTTTGATCATATGAGCTTCAAATTAATGCAACCACTTCAAGCAAATTTTAAATGTCAAATGAAATATATTGAACCCATTTCCAGACCCTGGGTCAACCTAGTTGACCAAGTCAACCAGGATTGACCCAAAAGACCCTTTAAGGACCCAATAGGCCCATTTAACCCAAATGACCATTTAAACCCTAAAATCACCTCCACCAGACCCCATTTCTCATTTTAAACCTATTAAACATTAACCCACCCCTTAGGTCAACCTAGTTTACCTAGATAACCTAGGTTGACCCAAGTGTTTCTTAAGGGTCTAAATGGGTTATTCCAACCCATTTAATCAAATCAAATCCTTTAAACCCTGAAATCCATATCAAATATTATTTCAAATCTTTTCAAATCCTTTCGAAGTCAAATCACTTGGAATTTCACTTAGTCAGACCTACATCCATAGTCAAATCCCATCTCCCTTATGTCCTTTTATCCAAATTATTTTCAAGAGATTTCAAGCACCTTCTATTTAATGTCTTGGATCTTCTTTGATTTAATATAGGTCAAACTCAAGCTAAGTTGACCAAGTCAATACATTAAGACTTTGTCAAAGTAGCTCAAATCCCTTCTCATCCTTTCAAACTTTAAACCTTAAGTATCAAATCCTCTTCAAACTTTCTCCACCCCATTTCAAATCACCCAAATCATTCAATTTGTTTATTAGACTCCCCTCCTTGCCACCTCAACTACCCAAGCCAAGTTTATTTTTTCAACTCAAGCAAGAATGGTCAAACCCTTTTGAAACCCCTTTTGGTTCATATAAACCTCAACCTTCAAGTATCAAATTTCCCTAACCTATCATTCTAGCATTCAATACATCCTCTAATGCCACCTCACCAGTCCACATGGCAAGTGGACTGGTAAAATGGTCAAATCAACCTCTTGAGGTGGTCAAAGAGGGCCAAAACCTTTCTTAGGCCTAATCCTTTTTATCCTAATCCTCCCCAGAAAATTAGGGTTACTCTAGAACATTCCTAGAACCCATTCCAACCATTGGATCAAGATCAAATGGCTCAAACCATTCCCATGCTCAAGTGGGGACCAAGAGGCCTTTCCACTTAGACTTGTCCTTATGTCCTTGATTCTCCCTCCTCCCACCTACCCCTAAGACACTTGGCAACATCCTAGAACCCCCCTCAAATGATCTCAACCCTCCATTCAATCTGGAATGGATTAAATAGGGCAAAATATTCAAAGGAGCCCTCATTCTATCCTAGCCTTTCTCTTACCACCTCAAGTCCCTCCAGCCAAACTCTCTGCCCATTCGACCCCTCAAGCATTTCCCCTCTACATCCCGACCAATATCCGGTCGTCAAACCCCGCTAGTAAGTGGATTCTGGCGAACTCAAGTTCAAGTTCATCATAGCTTCCATCCATTTGAATCACAACTCATTGGGTCAAGGATTCAACTTTAACTAATGCGTGGACAGTCTACAAGCTCATAGAAACTAAAAAATCCAAAATCCATCGGTAAAATATCTCAAAATCTCTAGATCTAGGTCACTAGATTCCTATTTAAATAGATTTACATTGAGTGCCTTTCACACTAAATAAAACATTCCCAAAAATTTATGTTCATTATTTAAATGTATATTTAAAATTTCATTGAAAATGGTTGATCTAATCGAGCAAACAGAATGAAAAACCCATTCTAGGGTTTATTCATAATGCATACATGATGTACCTTTTCTGGACCATTAATCGCTCGATCAACGGTCCAGATTGAGCCATTCCATGTTTTCCTCTGATCCAGATTTGATCCTATGATCATTTGCTCCATTCGGCAGAATCATAGCCGATGATTCCTTATAAAGGGTGATCGGACGTCATCCCACGATGCTAACATAGTTAAGTGAATCGCTGCAGCCACCGTGGATGAATAAAATTTAATGCTAATGATTGTCGGCGATGACAATCATTAACATTAGATGCTCGCCGTCGCGTATTTTCAAGCCAGCCATTAAGAAATTGCCACGTGGCCCTCGCCGCCTCCGCAGTTTGGTTGGACGAACACGAATGCACCGATTGTCCCGCCGATGCAACCGTTATATTTAAATGATTTAAAATTTATTTTTAATCATTTTAAATTCAAAAAATGCTTAACATTTATTTTAAATAATAAAAAATATACAGAATATACATAAAAAATTCTAGAAAATTAAATACCTTAATTTAATAAATATTAATAATTTAAAATATTAAAATATATTTTGAACTATATTCAAATTAAATATTAATTATTTTAAATTAATATTTAATTAAAATAAATAAAATATTTAAATATTAATTAATATTTGATTAAAATTAAACTTAAATGATTTTGAAAATTCAAATAAAATTATTTAATTTTTTTTAATTTTAGAAATATTTAAGATTAAATTTAATTTAATTTTATATTTATTTTAGATATTAATCAATTCCAAATTAATTTAAACAATTTAATTAATCCTAAACTTTAAAAATTCAAAAGAAATTCATTTTAAATAAAAAAATTAAAAGATATATAAAAATATTTGAAATTCAAAATAATTTAATTTAAAATTAATTTTAGAATTTTAAATATTAATTTATTTTAAATATTTTTAATTAGTTAAAAATATTTAACATTTAATTATTATTTAATTAAATATTATATTAATTATTTTAAAATTAAAATTTATTTTCAAATAACTTCGAAAAAATTAGAGGATCTCTCAAAACATTTTAAAAATGTTTTAAATATATTTTTAAGTATTTAATTTTAATGTCTATATTTTTATATTTACGTGTATATGTATATATATTTTTTAAAAAATTATTTTAAAATTATACATATGTTAAATTTTGAACCTTTGAGAGATCCCTTGAGATTTTAAACCTAGATTAAACATGTTTGAAAAGAATTAATGGGGATGATTAGTGAATAATCATTTCTCGATTATTCATTAATCTTAACTTTAATTACATATCTTATGTTTAATCTTTGCATGCTTAGGTTGTGCACCCACCACTTAGATTTAGGCTCTCCTAGATCTAGGATTTGTTTGGTGTGATTACATGTTGTATATGTTAGTCAAGGGTTAGCAAAACTTTGATTCAAAATTATATAACCTAGTGACATCCTTAAGGACAAAAATTCAGGACTCATTTAGAGAACTTAGGAAAATTTCAATAATTAGGATACACATCCTTTTAACTTGAAACTTTGAACACTTTAACTTAGTGACATCTCCAGCTCATAGAATTATTCTCACTAATTGTAAAATTCATTAAGCCCCTTAAACTTTTGAAATTCATAACATTTCATAGAAAACTTCGAATTAAGCGTGCTAATAGTCTAACAACTCGTTATAAGGTCTAATATTTATTAAAATTCTAAAATGTTCAAAATTCACTTTAATTTTAAAAGTAAATTTTTTAACCCCTTAATTTATGCATGAAAATAATTTCAATAATTTAAAAAATGCAATAATTCATTAAAATTTTAGAATTTTCTAATTTGAATAAGAAAATACTTAACCAACCCTAAAAATCAAATACTAACTAAATTATTTAATATTAATCTACATTTAATCTTAACCAAGTTAAATTAATTTAACCAACCCCAAATGCTATTTGGTAACTCAGGCCTACGAGGCTATTAGCTTAGCCCCAAGGAAGGTGAAATAAACTTCACGGTCTTGATGTGAAATAAAGGTAGTAATAATTTAACCCTTAAAATATATCAAATTAATTATTAATATATTAATATTTAAACTCTAACATAAAGCTCCTTTAAGCCTTAACGAACTCAAACCTAGGGATGTCAATATTTGACCCGACCTAAACCCGTCCCAAAAATTTTGGGTTCGGGTTAGACATTTTGACCCGTTTGTAAAATTGGGTCAGGTATGGGCTGACCCAGAAACCCAAAATCAACCTAATCTGAACCATTTTTAATTAATTTATGAGGGTTTTAAAAGATTTTTATTAAATAAGTGATTAATATTTTAAAAAATTATAAACATTGTTGCCCAAATTAAATTAATCTTTATTTATTTTAAATTAATTGAAGTAAATCTTACCTTAATTTGATTTAGATTTAAATAAATTAAAATAAATAAAAAATTTAATAAAATATACCCAAAGCGTGTTGGGTTTGGGTTGACCCGGACCCAAAGCAGGTCGGGTTCGTGTTCGAAAAACTAACCCATTTGCAAAAATGGGTTAGGTTCGGGTCGGGTTGAACAGTATCGGATCAATTTCAGATTGGACCTGAACCCGTCCCATGACCCGATTTTGACAACCCTTCTTAAACCTTAGATAACTCTAATTAACTACCCAACTTAGGATCTACCCCATCCACACCACCATCTACACAAACTTTTGATAGTTTGCTAGGATAACTGACTCTAGATCTAGGCTAGGCCGGTGTTTACTTTTTTGCTATGTGCTAAATTTTTTGAGATTTTATTGTATATAATGGATGAAATTGCCTGGTGTGTTTTCTTACTTCAACTGCACTCTGTGGATGATTGATGTGCTTGGTGACTAGATTATCCTTAGGTTATGAACGATCTGGTTGTTCACTGAGTTTTTTGTAGGTGACCATGCTCATGTAGGGCAATAAAAAGGGGGCTAAATAAAAAAGAGCTTTATTATAAATGTGCTTGCTACAGGTGCTTCAACTGCTAAGCCCGCAAATAATAAAAAGAGCATGGTCAGTGTATTTATCTCTTTGTCTGTATATATATATATAACTGCTTGGGAATGTTCTTTAATATTTAAATGCTTAGGATAACCTTGTAGGAGAGTCTAGAATTTTTCTTATTTCATATTAAATGTAATTTGTATAAAATATTAAGTGTTGTGAAAGTTGAGCTTTGAGTCGGGATACACAGATCCAAATGTTGGATTCTAAAGAGAAAATGATACATCTTTGGGTGATAGTCCTTTTCTATTTAGAAGTCCAAATATGGATCATCTTATTCTTATCCAAAGAGGAAAGGGTGGCCTTCCCCTAAAGGAAGAGCTCTCTTTTTCATTTGGGTAGTCTACTACGAAGAATCCAAGGAGCCTGAAGGAAAGGAATTGTCACGACCCAACCCGACCGGAATGAATCCCATCGCGTCGAGTCGCGACGGATGAATCCAGTATCTAGTTTTATAATTTGGTTTCAGACTTTATTCCACTAATTAGACATAAA
This sequence comes from Dendrobium officinale, assembly GCA_019514585.1. Classification (NCBI taxonomy): domain Eukaryota; kingdom Viridiplantae; phylum Streptophyta; class Magnoliopsida; order Asparagales; family Orchidaceae; genus Dendrobium; species Dendrobium officinale. The sequence continues at coordinate 215,258 of JACXSL010000196.1, forward strand.
ACACAGAGCTTTTATTAAACTTCCAATATGCAGAAATTCTGTTAAGAGAGTTGCTATTTGTATGTTTTGCATTCTTGCAACTTTTATAGTTCTGATGATTTCAAATGTTATTATTTTATGTATAGTTATCTCCTAACACTTTTTGGAAAAGTTATTTTTGCTCTTGTGTACTAACATTTCAGGAAAATCAAACTCCAGACTACAAAGACTTCAAATTAAATTCAGCATGAGATACTTTGTGAATTTAAAACTTGTATTTTTTTGTTTGAATTAAGTTTTGAAAGGGAGTGACAGTAATTGAGTGAATACACACACACACTTAACGAGATCTTGAGAAATTTGTACTAATCATACGAGACGAACATAGTTCGTACGGGACGATCAAGTCAGTTATCTCCTCATAAGAGCAATGGAACGAGCAGGAGTCGAAGGAAATTTTTCTAAGTTCTGATCGTCCAGGACTAAGTGTATTCATCCCAGGAACAAATGTTATCTGGAAAATTTTTATTCAAAAATGAAGCGTATTCGTTCCATGATGAGTTGCTCTCTAGATTGCTATCGTCCAGGATGAAGTGTGTTCGTCCCGGGACAATTTTCTCTATGTAAAACTTTCATCCGGACGAACCTTAAATTCATACCAAGACGAAGTGAACCAACTCTGAAAATTAAGGGTTGTTCTGCAGTTTTTGGGAACTGGCCTATGGAATAACCGTTCGTACCGGACGAACCTAGTTCTTACGGGATGATGTGTGTGTACGAAATCATTTCGTACCCATATACATTATGTTCATTTCCAACGCACTTAAGTAAAATCGTCCAGGATGATTCATGATCGTATGGGACGATCCAATACGTATTGACTTAAAAATTTGCAGTTTTTGGACAATTTTTTGTGTCTTTCCTATAAATAGTCCAAACTAAACTGCCACATAATCTTTTTGCCCTTTAATCTTCGTGTCTATTAAAAGAAGAGTCAAGGAGAGAGTGTTTGAAGGAGATTTCTTGCTATTGGAGCGTGAAGGTTTCACTTGGTATTCAAAGGTAAAAATCTCTACTTGTGATTTCAGTTTACTTCACTCTTTTCTTTCTTCCTTCTAGATTTCTTGTGAGAAGATCTATCAAGGAGATCCGGTTCTCTACCGACACTTGTAGAGTGTGAACAGTCGAAGGGTTCTTTGCCCACACTTTGAGAGTGTGAACAGCCAAAGGGTTATCTGCCCACACTAGGAGAGTGTGAAAGGACGAAGGGTTCTCTACCCACACTAAGAGAGTGTGAAAGGATGAAGGGTTCTCTGCCCACACTAGGAGAGTGTGAAAGGACGAAGGGTTCTCTTCCCACACTAGGAGAGTGTGAAAGGATGAAGGGTTCTCTGCCAACACTAGGGATAGTGTAAAAGGACGACGGTTCTCTGCCAACACTTGAGATAGTGTAAAAGGACGACGGTTCTCTGCCGCACCGGGTAGTTGTGGAAAGAGTTTTTGTAAAGGCTTATTTTCCTTGCTATGGGTGCAAAGGAGAGTCACTATTGGTATTAGTGTAATACTTGGAGGGTGCCTCCGGGGAGTGAATGTAGGTCTGGTTTTGACCAATCCACTATAAATTTGGTGTTCTTTATTTTTTTTATTGTTTTTATTTTAACGTTTACAACTTGTGGTTGAAAAATCTATTTCTATTAAACTAACTAAAGTTAGTTTTTATTTCCAAATTTTAAGAGGGTAATTTTTTTTAATTACAAATTCACCCCCTCCCCTCCCCTCTTGGTTAGCCGTGGGACATAAGCTTAGGTTTAACAACCTAATTCTTAATGAACGAGTTTCAACAAGTGGTATCAGAGTTTTGTTTCAAAATCATAAGTTTAGACTACTATTTGATTAAAGTAGATGGCTACATTTGGAAATCGAAATACACCCGAGGGTTACTCTATAACTAGACCTCCACTGTTCGACAATATACCTTTTGATTTTTGGAAAACATGCATATCTACATTTTTACAGTCACTTGATTATTGCATGTGGAACTTAGTTCAGGAAGGGTATACAAAACCAATTAGATTAGTTGATGGAGTTAGAGTTGAAACCCTTTTTGCGGACTAGACAGTAGAAGAACGTGACTTAGCACAACTAAATGTCAAATGCTTGAATAGTTTCTTTTGTGCTTTAAAATCAGAAGATTACATGCGGGTTTCCACTATCAAAAGTGGGAATGTCATATGGGATAGACTTTGTATTACTTATGAGGGGACTAATGAGGTTAAGAAATCTAGACTAATATCTTGTTGCATGATTATGAACTGTTTCGTATGAAACCAAATGAATCCATTTCTGATATGTACACAAGATTCACACAAATAGTCACATCTTTACATGCACTAGGTAGGGAACTAACGAATGCTAAAATGGTTAACAAAATTCTTTGTTGTTTACCTACTACTTATGATGCTAAAATTATTGTAATTACAGAATCTAAAGATCTAAACATTTACTCTATTGACAATCTTCTTGGTTCGCTAATTGCTTACGAGCAAGGAGTTAGCCAAAGAAAGATTAATGCAGGTGAACCACGAAGGGAGAAAAATATAGCACTAAACGTGGAAGAGTCTGAAAGTGAACACTCACAACCTGAGGATGAAGATGACATCACATTGATGACTAGACAATTCAGAAGCTTTCTAAAGAGGAAGCAGAAGAGACGCTTGTATTGAAATAGAGGTAAATTTAATAGAAATGCCAAAGTTTCAAATAAAATGATTTGCTATGAGTGCAAAAAACCTGGTTATATCAAGACTAATTGCCCAAAACTCAAAGCCACTCCTAGCAAGGAGAAGGTTGAGGAGAAACCAATTATAAAGAAAGGTAAGAAGAAGTTTCAAAGAGCTTTCTGGGCTGACTCAGCTTCAGATTCATCAAAGACTGAGAAGAAAGATAAAGTCACTAATATGTGCTTAATGGCCAATAATCTTGGTCAGTCAGATCAAGAAGAGATATGTGACTTAACCTATGATGAACTTTTTGAAGTTTCTGAACACATGCATGATGCATATAAGAAAATAAAGAAAATACATGTAAGTCTATGTTTAGAATTTGAAGAATTACAAAGGGAATATGAAATCCTTAGGAAAGATCATGCTTTAATTGATGACAACCACATGAAATTACTTGATGAATTTGATGACATGAATAAAAAACATGAAAATTTAAAATCATCCTATGCTGAGCTTGAAAAAGATTTTAAAAATTTTAAGAATGAATCAGAGAGAAAAATTTATAGATCAAACTATGCAAATCGAATTTTGGAAGATATGAATTCATTTTACAAATTAACGATAAAATCTCTCGAGGATAATAGGATACCCCCTAAACTTGAATATCTTACTAATGCTATTATGTATCCTAAATTTATGCAATCCCTGACTAGACAGATGAATGGTAGAAGACTTAGGAAACCATTTCTAAAAGTAAAATATAATAATTATGAATTATTTTGACATATAGTTCACATCTGTACTTTGAAGATGAAAACTTATTTGGTGTGGAAACCTAAGACGCATAAAGCTAGACATATTATGCATGCATCTGATTATAAATTGACAAAAGGAGAACCCAAACTTGTTTGGATTCTCAGGTCTAACATTTGATAATTTTGCATGGTCGCTCTCACATAAGACCTCGTGAGAGCATATGGTACTTGGACAGCAGATGTTCAAAGCATATGACTGGAGATACTGCTCAATTCATAACGCTGGAAGCCAGAAATGGAGGCAAGGTTACACTTGGGGATAACACCACAAGGAAAGTGATTGGATCAGGTATGATTAAAAATCTTAATAAATTTTACATTGAGAATGTGTTATTAGTAGAAGGCTTAAAGCATAACCTGTTAAGTATAAGCCAGCTATATGATAAAGGATATTGTGTGAAATTTTGTTTCTACTAGCTACATACTGAGCCTAAATGGTAAAGATGTTTTGAATGGTAAAAGGGTAAATAATGTATATATGCTAGACTTGAATTATATTCAATCTCCTACTACTTTTTGTTTGAAAATTATATCTTAAGAGTCATGACTCTGGCATAGGAGACTTTGTCATTCTAGCATGAAAAATGTTAGGAGGATTACCCAAAAGAACTTAGTTAGAGGTATACCAAAACTAGACTTTACTAAGGACCACATTTATGATGCATGTCAATTAGGAAAGCAAGTGAAGTCCTCTTTTTAGTCCAATAAGGATCTTAGAACTAGTAAACCTTTAGAGTTTTTGCATATGGATCTTTTTGGATCTATTGGTACTATGAGTCTAGGAGGGAAGGTATACGGATTTGTGATTGTGGATGATTACTCAAGATTCACATGGGTTAGATTTCTATTTCACATTTGAGGAATTTAAAAACTTTTGAGAATGAGAAATTTAAAGAATTTTGTAAGGAGAAAGGAATTGATCACAATTTTTCTGCACCTAGAACCCCTCAGTAGAATGGGGTAGTCAAAAGGAAAAACAGAACATTAATAGAAGCCGCCCGAGCAATATTGGCAGAATACTCACTTCCTAAATATTTTTGGGCTGAGGCAGTTAGCACTGCATGTTATGTTCTGAATAGGGTTAATGTGAGATCTAAATTAAATAAATTACCCTATGAGTTGCTAAAAGGAAGAACACCTAATTTGTCTCATTTGCACGTTTTTGGTTGTAAGGTGTTCATTCATAACAATAGAAAATCTGCCTTAAAAAAATTTGATCCAAAATTTGGTACAGGAATTTTTATTAGATACTCAAATGTTGGAAAATCTTATAGAGTATTCAATAGAAGAACTTTGGTAATTGAGGAGATCACACATGTTGTATTTAATGAATCTGGAAAAATGGTAGAGCCAAATGTTGAAGAAGATGAAATTGATATTAACTCTCAAAATATTGATAAAATGAATTTGGAAGAAAATTTGGAGATAGAGAACCCTTTGCCTAGAGATTTGAGATTTTCTAAAAACCACCCAAGGGAATTGATTATAGGTGAACCAAGTGAGGGTGTAAGGACTAGGCGTGGATTAAACAAAGAAGTCAAACATTCAGCCTTCATTTCAACTATAGAACCCACTAATATTGATCAAGCACTTTCTGATGAATTTTGGATTTTGGCCATGCAAGAAGAGTTGAATCAATTTGTAAGAAATAAAGTTTGGGAATTAACTACAAGGCCAAAGGATCAAATTGTAGTTGGAACTAAGTGGATATTCAAAAACAAAATGAATGACTCAGGAGTAGTCATTAGAAATAAGGCTAGATTAGTTCTAAGGGATATAATCATATTAAAGGGATTGATTTTGAATAGACTTTTGCCCCTGTAGTTAGACTTGAAGCAATTAGCATTTTGCAAGCCTTTGCCTATTTTAGAGGATTCAAATTATATCAAATGGATGTCAAAAGTGCCTTTTTAAATGGGGTAATTCAAGAGGATATTTTTGTAGAACAACCTCTAGGTTTTGAAAATTCAAAATATCCAAATCATATTTTTAAGTTAAAAAGGTATTATATGGATTGAAATAGGCACCTAGGGCTTGGTATGAGAGGTTGAGAACCTTTCTACTTGAAAGATCTATTGAAAAAGGAAGTGTGGATACAACTCTCTTTTTGAAGAAATGTGGAAAGGATATACTCATCGTTCAATTTTATATTGATGATATCATTTTTGGATCTTCAAATAAAAATCTTTGTGATGATTTTTCTAAAATAATGAGTAGTGAATTTGAGATGAGTCTAATAAGAGATTTGAGTTACTTTCTAGGATTTAGCATTAAATAAATTGAGGAAGGTATATTTCTTACTTGATAACTAGCCACCCCGATATCATGTTTAGTGTTTGTTTGTGTGCTAGATTTCAATCAGATCCAAAAGAATCACATTTAACAGCAGTAAAATGGATTTTAAGATATCTGTTAGGAACTCAGAACTTAGGAATCTAGTATCATATGTTTAGCTCTTTATTTGAAATAATTAGTTATTCAGATTCTGACTTTGCAGGTTGTATGGTGGATAGAAAGAGCACTTCTGGAACATATCAATTTATTGGAAATTCACTAGTCTCTTGGTCCAGTAGAAAATAAAATTCAGTAGTCCTATATACTGCATAAGCTGAGTACATTGCATTATGAAGTTGTGTAGTACAAGTACTTTGGTTGAAACAACAGTTAATTGATTTAGGATTGACTATAGGCACTATTCTAATTTATTGTGATAACATTAGTGCTATTTATATTTCTAAAAATCCTATTCAATATTCAATAACCTAACATATAGACATAAGGTATCATTTTATAAGGGATCATGTATCCAAAAGAGAAATTGAATTCACTCATGTTTCTACTGAAAATCAACTTGCAGACATTTTTACAAAACATTTATCCTTTGATACTATCAGTGCATTAAGAATAAGGCTTGGTGTGATTGATTTGAATGCTTAAATAAAAATGTTTTTGCAACATTGATGTTTGTTTACTAATTAAATATGTTTGTGTTTTTATGTGTTCATGAACTTATTTGTGTGATTTTCTTTATTTATAGTTTGTGTTTTAGATGTATTTTCAATAAGTTTGTCGTATTTTTCTTTACTTTAGATGTTTTGTTTCTGTATTGATATCCTGATCTTAAATTCTAATATTTTTTTAGAGATATCAATATATGTTCAAGTGTTTTTGGATTTAATTGTATTGAAATGTGTGTTAGCATTTATGACAATCATTAGATTTTTTATCTTAATAGTGCTATATTTTGAAGTGCACTCTAAATTAAATTCATTAGAAAATCTATTTTTTTTAAATTTAAATTCTGTTTATAACTTGATATAATTAAAATTATCAATTTCATGTCTCTTATTTAGACTACATTAATTCTAATATTATTATTTCAACTATGATATTTTCTTATTTTATATTTTACTTATCAATAAATATTTATGCACTTAGAAAAATTTGAAAATTTTTATTATTGATATTGGAAAGATCAAAATTACTCTTAAACAAAAAAAGTATAAAAATCAAAAGAAATGCACAATGGTTCGCAAGTAGAAAAAGAGGCACAAAATAAGCCCAAAAATAAAAAGATGCACAAAAATGTGCCAATAATTTGCAAAAAAGATGCGCAAAGCGCCACATGTGGTAATTATTTCTTTCCATTATCTTTTAATCTCTTAATTCAAATTGATCTACTGTATATTTATATTATGTATTGAAATTTGAAATATTCAAATTTTCTATTCATCATTTTTGCAATGATTTTCTTTATCCTAGTGTCTAAATTGACTCATGCTTTTGATATATTATTTCTATTATCAATGTTATATCTCTTCTTAAATTTTATGAATTAATATAATTTGTCTAATGTTATAATTTTATTTGCATAACATGTTTTAATCACTTTCAAAATTGAATTATCAAATGATTTTCCTATGTCTGCTTATATTTCAAGTCTTTTTCTTTTTTACTTTTTGATGTTGTCAAAAAGGGAGAGAAATTATTTGTATCATGGTTTTTGTTTTTGTTGATTGATATTGTATGTGTGTGTGTGTCTATTTTTTATTTTGTTTAGGGTTTTGTGTATGTTGTATTTTTATTTTATTTTTGTTTGTTATATATTTCTAAAAACACCTCCTTATTTACACGTGTTCATCAATTCAGGGAGAGTTTAGCAGATTTTTTAAATTTAAAAATTATACAAATAATAATTGTTTTGTCATCATCAAAAAGGGGGAGATTGTTAAAAGAGTTGTTATTTACATGTTTTACATTCTTACAACTTTTATAGTTTTGATGATTTCAAATATTATTGTTTTATGTATAGTTATCTCCTAACACTTTTTGAAAAAGTTGTTTTTACTCTTATGTGTACTAACATTTTAGGAAAATCAAACTCCAGACTACAAAGATTTCAAATCAAATTCAGCATGAGATACTTTATGGATTTAAAACTTGTATTTTTTCTTTGAATTAAGTTTCGAAAGGGAGTGATTATAATTGAGTGAATACACACACACACACACTTAAGGAGATCTTTAGAAATTTGTACTGATCGTACGGGACGAACATAGTTCGTACAGGACGAACATAGTTTGTACAGGACGATCAAGTCAATTATCTCCTCATAAGAGCAATGGAACGAGCAGGATTCGAAGGAAATTTTTCTAAGTCCTGGTTGTCTAGGACGAAATGTATTCGTCCCATGACGAAATGTTCTCTGGAAAATTTTTGTTTAAAAATGAAGTGTATTTGTTCCAAGACGAGTAGCTCTTTGGATTACTATCATCCAGGACGAAGTGTATTCTTCCCTTGATGATTTGCTCTCTATAAAACTTTCATCCGGATGAACCTTAACTTCATACTAGGACGAAGTGAAACGACTCTGAAAATTAAGGGTCGTTCTACAATTTTTGGGAACCGACCTATGGAATAACCGTTCGCACTGGACGAACCTAGTTAGTACGGGATGATGTGAGTGTACGAAATCATTTCGTACCTATATACATTAGGTTCGTTTCCAACGCACTTAAGTAAAATCATCCAGGAAAGTATGGGACGATCCAATACGTATTGACTTAAAAAATTGTAGTTTTTGGACGGTTTTTGTGTCTTTCCTATAAATAGTCCAAACTAAACTGTCACATAATCTTTTTGCCCATTGATCTTCGTGCCTATTGAAAGAAGACAATTAGAGAGTGTGAGAGAGTGTTTGAAGGAGATTTTTTGCCATTGGAGCGTGAAGGTTTCACTTGGTATTCAAAGGTAAGAATCTCTACTTGTGATTTGGGATTACTTCACTCTTTTCTTTCTTCATTCTAGATTTCTTGTGAGAAGATCTGTCAAGGAGATTTGGTTCTCTGCCGACACTTGGAGAGTTTGAACAGCCGAAGGGTTCTCTGCCCATACTTGGAGAGTGTGGATAGCCAAAGGGTTCTCTTCCCACACTAGGAGAGTGTGAAAGGACGAAGGGTTCTCTTCCCACACTAGGAGAGTGTGAAAGGATGAAGAGTTCTCTGCCCACACTAGTAGAGTGTGAAAGGACGAAGGGTTCTCTGCCCACTCTAGTAGAGTGTAAAAGGACGAAGGGCTCTCTGCCAATACGGGGGATACTATAAAAGGACGAAGATTCTCTGCCAACATTGGGGATATTGTAAAAGAACGACGGTTCTCTGCCGCACCGGGTAGTGGTGGAATGAATTTTTGTGAAAGCTTCTCCTCCTTGCTGTGGATGCAAAAGGAGAATCACTATTGGTATTAGTGCAATACTCTGAGGGTGCCTCCGGGGAGTGGATGTAGGTTTGGTTTTGACCGAACCACTATAAATTTGGTGTTCTTTATTTTTCCGCTGTTTTTATTTTAATATTTACAACTTGTGGTTGAAAAATCTATTTCTATAAAACTCACTAAAGTTAGTTTTTATTTCCAAATTTTAAGAGGGTAAAATTTTGTTTTTTAATTACCAATTCACCTCCCTCTTGGTTAGCCGTGGGACATAAGCTTAGATTTAACAACCTAATTCTTAGTGAACGAGTTTCAACAAAGTCATCTAACATTTTCTTTCTTCACATTCTTCAAAATAATCATGTACAATATAGTGCATGGCTATAAATAGAAAGAACATAACAGAAGAACAGAATAGCCATGATCGTACAAAAATCAAAAGTGCAAAAATAGCTAGTCTATGATCAGACACTGAACGGCTAGTCCAACACCTCTTTCCCTTTTTTAGAACCTAAAAACCACGCAGATAACAAGGATGAGCTAACAGCTTAGCAAGACTACACTATCCAATCAAAATCTCCAGAAACTCTCAATAAAATTATCAGAACAGTTTATTCAAGTAGCCATATAAAATTCAGATAATCGTACAGAAACTCATATAATCAGATAGAATATAGATATGCGTACAAAATAAATAATCAAATAGAAATTAAATAACTGATACAGAAGAACTGAATTCATTTCATATAACAGAATTATTCAAATCAGAGTTCATATCATAATTCAAATCACATATCACATAATCTTACAAAACACAAAGCACATTGTCAAAGAAGATAAGATCACATATCACATATCCCTGACCCAGAAAGAATCTCAATGGAATTTAGCCCCTTATGCCTCCCTTTCCTAACACAGATAGAATCTCAAAGGATTCTGGCCCCTTATTCATCCCTTGTGCTTACAACACCAGAATATATATCAGATATATATAATTATCAGATCAGAATTTATTTTCAGATTCTCGGACCCTGACAGAATCTCAAAGGATTCTGGTCCCTTATAACTCTCTTCTGATATCATTCAAACACATCAAATCATCAAATTCAGAAAAATTGGATTACATTAGAAAAATCGTCAGCGGCATAACGGCATTCCACAGAAATTTCAACATACCAAATCATAGTTTTAGAAAATTACCACATATAGTGTAAAACATCATTTTAAGACTTTCATTGTACTGAAGAAATATTTTTCAACATCCAGATAATTTTCTATTCAATAAAAACTCTACATAATTCAAAATACCCAGTAAAAATCTTCCAAAAAATACTCAAAATGTTCAAAATCATTATTTCTAAAACATACCAAAAATTACGCGGTAAAAGTTTTACCGGTACGAAATTATACCAGATTTTTGCTAACGGAAAACGAATTTGAAACAGAAAATCCATCGAAATCACATTTCTGAAAATTAATAAAGGCATAATGTGCCTTACCTCGAGTCAATCAATTTTCCCAACTACGGTGACGGACAAAAACGGACCAAAGTCGTTCAAAATCCACTTTTTCTTCCTCTTCCTTCATTTTTCTCTCTCCTGCCTTTTCTTTTTCTTCAGAAATGACACTATTCGGATATTTATCAAATAGGATCATCCTGGATGATGCTCTTTGTTCGTCCCGAGACAATCTCCTCTGGACAGAAATCGTACAGACAAAAATTAATTCCAATTCTTTCGTCCCTAAACGAGTTGCTCTCTGGAAAAATTTCATACGAACAAACCTACCTTCATCCTGGGATGAAACTCTCCATCACCAAATTTATAACTGATCATCCCGGGCGAACTCCACTTCGTCCGGACGAACCTGGAAGGAAAACAAAGAAAATTGGCTTTCACAATCTCCCCACCTTGAGAATAATGTCGTCCTCGGCATTCTCAAAACAAAACTGAGTCAGAACAGACAGGGATACAACTGTCTCATGTCTGATTCCTTCTCCCAAGTAGCCTGTCTGGCTGTTCTGAGCTTCCACTGAACCTTAATCATAAGAATCTATTTACTTCTCAGCTTTCACACATCATAAGCCAGAATCCTTTCAGGTTCTTCTTTATATTGTAGATTCGCCTGAACGTCAATATCATCAGCAGAAAGTTTCTTTCTAGAATTAGATATCCACTTTCTCAAAGAGGATATGTGAAACACATTGTGTATATCAGCCATCTAGTCAGACAATAACAACCTGTAAGTAGAATTACCAACCCTTTCAATGACCTCAAAAGGTCTAACATACCTTGGACTGAGTTTGCTCACTCTTCCAAATCTGCTAACACCTTTCATCGGACTTATTTTGACATACACAAAGTCACCAATCAAAAATTCAACCAGTCTATGCTTCTGATTATAATATTTCTGCTATCTATCCTGTGAAGATTTCAACCTTCTTTAATCAGATTGATCTTTGTCACAGTATCATCTATAAAATTTAAACCCATCACTTGTCTATCTCTCACCTCAGTCAAAGTCAAAGGTGTTCTACATTTTCTGTCATACAAAGCTTCATAGGGTGCCATACCAATGCTTGACTGATAACTATTATTTTATGCAAATTCTATCAGTGGGATATGATCTTCCCAACTACCTCCAAAATCAAAAACACATAACCTTAGAAGATCTTTCAGTATCTGAATAGTCCTCTTAGACTGTCCATCAATCTATGGATGAAAAGCTGTACTGAAATACAACTTCATACCCAATCCTTGCTGAATACCTCTCCAAAGTCTGGAAGTAATCTGTCCATCCCGATCAGATACAATCACTTTTGGTACACCATGCAATCTGACTTCTGAGCTTCATAAATATTTTCCTCCAAAGAGGGCTAAATACTCATCTGAGTCACAATACCATAATCCGAAATAGTAGAGGAAGTCACCTCCAGTTACAATCTTTCCATATCTCATATTAGATACTCATCAGAAGTGAGCTGAACACATGATAATCTAGAGGACTTCCTGCTCAAGGCATCTACTACCACATTAGCCTTACGAGGCTGATACTAAATAGTCAGATCATAGTCCTTGATCAACTCAAGCCATCTTCTTTGCCTCAAATTCAGATCCTTCGAAGTAAAGATGTACTTCAAACTCTTATGATCTGTGAATATCTCACACCTGATGCCATACAAGTAATGACGACAAATCTTCAGAGCAAATACAATAGCAGCCAATTTCAAATCATGTGTCGAGTAATTCTTTTCATGTGGTTTCAACTGTCTAGAAGCATAGACTATTACTCGACCATGCTGCATCAAGACACATCTCAAACCTTTAAGTGAAGCATCACTAAATATCTGAAATCCTTTCGTACCAGATAGAAGTGCTAACACTGCAGCATAAGTCAAACAATCCTTCAACTTCTGAAAACTAGCTTCACACTCTGGTGTCCAAACAAAAGCTACTGATTTCTGAGTCAGTCTCATCAAAGGTACAGAAATTTGAGAAAATCCCTTTACAAATTTTTTATAATATCCAGCCATGCCCAAGAAACTACTATCTCAAACACCGTAGTAGTCCTTGGCCAATTAGCAACTGCCTGAATTTTCTGGGGATCAACAGAAATACCTTCACCGCTCACTACATATCCTAGAAAAGAAATGCTCTTCTGCCAGAATTCACACTTGGAGAATTTTGCATACAACTGATACTGCCTCAAAGTCTCTAACACAGTTCTCAAATGCCTGCCATAATCTTCCTCGAAAGTCGAATATACCAGAATATCATTAATAAAAATAATCACAAACTGATCTAGATAATCTTTGAATACTCTGTTCATTAGAACCATAAAAATAACTGGTGTGTTGGTTACCACAAATGGCATAACCAAAAACTCGTAGTGCCCATACCAAGTATTGAAAGCTATTTTCATCATATCAGCTTCTCTCACCTTCACCTGATAGTATCCTGATCTTAAATCAATCTTTGATAAGACAGAAGATACAGCAAGCTGATCAAACAAATCATCAATCCGTGGCAACAGATACTTATTCTTGATTGTAACTTTATTCAAATCTCTATAGTCAACACACATACACATTGTACAGTCCTTCTTCTTCACAAATAAAATAGGTGCTCCCCAAGGCAAAATACTAGGACCGACAAATCCTCTATCAACCAACTCCTGGAGTTGAACTTTCAACTCTGCAAGTTCCTTCGGTGCCATCCTGTACGGAGCCTTAGATATCAGAGTCGTACCCGAAAATACATCATTACAGAATTCAACATCTCTGTCTGGAGGTAAACCAACCAACTGCTCAGAAAATACATCTAAAAAGTCTCGTACAATTAGGATATCAGAAATAGAACCCGCGTCTATATTTATATCCCGTGCTGATGCCAAAAACACCATACAACCCTTATTTCACATTCTTCTTACTTCCAACACATAAATCAAACAGGATAAAGCACCTCTTAACCCTTGGAATACACATCTTTCACCATCTATGAACAAGCTAACTTGTTTCTTCAAACAATCAATTTGAACCTCATACAGACTCAGTCAATTCATACCCAAAATTACATTATACGAAGAAATCGGTAGCAAAATCAAACAGGCCTTCCACTTCTTCCCAAAAATTTCAATCTCACATAAACAAAACTTTCGGGCTATCAAATTATTTCTAGCCGGCAAAAGAATAGAAAGTGAAACAATTAATGTAATAGAATCCAGGTGCAAAGCATCAAAATAACGCTCGAAAATAAATGAATGGCTGGCTCCATAATCAAACAAAACACGACATGGATTTTCAGAAATGTAAATAGTACCTGTCACCATATCCAGAGCATCTCGAGCCTCTTGCTGATTCAAACTATACACATGTGGATGAATTGGAGCTGGAGCTACAGAACTACTAGGCTCTCTCTGATTTCCACCAGATAGTCTCCATGCCACAGAACCTGAACCACTAGCTTTACCAGATGATCCTTCAGAAACAGTACATGGAGGAACTATCCTCGGCCTTCCTACCGATCTAACAAAGCTCTCTGATCTGGACTCAGATTGTATATCAAATCTGGCTTGTGGACACTCTGCTATTCAATGTTCTGGCTGACCACATCTGAAACACTGACCAGTCATCCTGTAACACTGGCCAAAATGTCGTTATTCACAAGTTTGGCACACTAGGGCCTCACTGACTAAACCAGAACTGACCATAATGCCACTACCAGAAATATTAGCAGATGCTGACTGTCCACTCCTCTTGGAGTCTCCAGATACAAATCTATTTTTCTTCCCAAAAAAACTACTGTCATATGTAGCGCCACTGAATCTCTTCCTACTAGTAGCCCACCGCTGCTGAGTAGCCATCAGATCATTCTCTATCAGTCGAGCTCTCTCCACAAACTCAGAAAAATCAGAAATGTTTAATGGTACCAGGGGTTGCCTCAAACTATCTCGTAGTCCCCTCAGAAATCTATAACACTTCTCCGCAGTCGTACTCACCAACTGTAGAGCATATCTGGCTAAAGCAGTAAAATCTGCCTCGTACTGCATAACTGTCTTTCTCCCTTGAACCAACCTCAGAAAAGTCTCCTATATTTGTTGTCTTGCATAAGGGGGTACAAACTAAGATCTGAATACTTCAGAAAATTCTTCCCATGTAATCAGAGAGTTCAGTTTACCGTGGAATTTATCCTCATGCTGACCCATCCACAAGCGCTCTACTTCACCATCCAACAGAAACATTACTAATGGTACCTTTCTATCAAGAGGACATTGCATGCCATCAAATGTCTTTTCCAATCTCCTCAATCAATCCTCAGCTACTCTGGGCTCAACAGTGCCCTCAAATCTCGGAGGCTTCAATCTCAAAAATATTTGTAGATATCTATCTACATCTTCAGATCTAACAGCAGAAACTCTTTTCTGCATCTCACTCATCATCTGAGCAACCAACGTAGAAAATTATGAAATTATATATGAACCAATCACTAGGGCAGAACTATTTATAGGAGCTGCCTCACTAGCACTCTGCCTATCAGCCATATCTGAGTATGACAGATCCACATCACACAGAATATAACTATGCACATAAAACAAAAATAATAAAAACTCCAAACAACCTGGAACTACCCCGACAGACTTACAGATCAAGTCTTATACCTCTATCTTACAATCCCATATTTCAAAACTATGTTCTGATACCACTTCAACTGTCACAATCCAACTTGACCGGAACGAATCCCATCGCATCGAGTCGTGACGGATGAATCTAGGATCTAATTTTAGAATTTGATTTTAAACTTTCTTCTAATAATCAGACATAAAACACAAAGCTACTATTAAACTTCCAATATTTAGAAATTCATCTAACATTTTTTTTCTTCACGTTCTTTAAAATAATCATATACAATACATTGCATGGCTACAAACAGAAAGAAATGAATAGAAGATTAGAATACTCATGATCATACAAAAATCAAAAGTGCAAAAATACCTAGTCTTAGGTCAGACACTAAACGGCTAGCCCAACACCTCCTTCCCTTTCCCAGAACCTAAAAACCACACAGATAAAAAGGATGAGCTAACAGCTCAGCAAGACTATACTAACCAATTAAAATCTCTAGAAACTCTCAACAAAATCATCAGAACAATTTATTCAAGTAGCCATACAAAATTCAGATAATCATACATAAACTCATATAATCAGACAGAATACAGACATGCGTACAAAACAGATAATCAAACAGAAATCAAATAACTGATATAAAAGAACTGAATTCATTTCATATAACAGAATTATTCAAATAAGATTTTAAATCAGAGTTTAGATCATATTTCAAATCACATATCACAGAATCGTACAAATCACAAAGCACATTATCAAAGCAGATAAGATCACATATCATATATCCCTGACCCAGATAGAATCTCAATAAATTCTGGCCCCTTATGCCTCCCTTCCCTGACATAGATAGAATCTCAAATAATTCTGGCCCCTTATGCCTCCCTTGTGCTTACAGCACCAGAATATATATCAGATATACAAAATTATCAGATCAGAATTTATTTTCAGATTCCCGGACTCTGACAGAATCTCAAAGGATTCCGGCCCCTTATAACTCGCTTCTGATATCATTCAAACACATCAAATCATCAAATTCAAAAAAAATAGGATTACATTAGAAAAATTGTCAGCGACATAATGGCAGTCCACAGAAATTTCAACAGATCAAATCACAGTTTCAGAAAATTACCACAGATAGTGTAAACCATCATTTTAAGACTTTCATTGTACTAAAGCAATATTTTCCAACATCCAAATAATTTTCTATTTGATAAAAACTCCACATAATTCAAACTACCCAGTGAAAATATTCCAGAAAATACTCAAAACATGTAAAATCATCATTTCTAAAACATACCAAAAGTTACGTGGTAAAAGTTTTACCAGTACGAAATTATACCGTCAAAAATCACATTTCTGAAAATTAAGAAAGGCATAATGTGCCTTACCTCGAGTCGGTCAACTTTTCCAACTACGGTGATCGACGAAAACGGACCAAAGTCGCCCAAAATCCACTTTTTCTTCCTCTTCCTTCATTTTTTCTCTCCTTCCATTTCTCTTTCTTCAAAAATGACACTATTCGGATATTTATCAAACAGGATCGTCCAGGACAATGCTCTTCGTTCGTCCCGGGACGATCTCCTCTAGAAAAAAATCGTACATAAAAAAATTAATTCCAATTCTTTCGTCCCTGGACGAGTTGCTCTCTGGAAATATTTCGTACGGACGAACCTACCTGCGTCTTGGGATGAAGCTCTCTGTCACCAAATTTATAACTGATCTTCCCGGACGAACTCCACTTCGTCCGGACAAACCTAGAAGAAAAATAAAGAAAACTGGCTTTCACAGGAAGATTGAAGAATTAAAGATGAAGAGTATCCCACTCAAAGTCACTTGTGTCTTTATTCGGACAAGAATTCGGGTTGTTGTCGTGGTGCCCGAATTTCAAGTAAATCTTCCTTATGGATATTAATTAATTAATTTAATTATATGTGATATGTTAATGTGATTGTATATAGAACTACTTGCTTTTTTTTAGTTTTTTGGTGTTTGTGTGCTACTCTTTATTTTAGCCTTGATACATGAGGCTCGTGAGGATGTAAAAATTTTTGTACTCATAATTAAAATTTTAAAATTTTAGGAGTTAAATAACATAAAAAAGATAACAAATCTAGGGAATTAGCCAGGAATCACCCCCGGGGATGCATGCATATGTTTGTACTTCTTCTTTTTTTATTTTTTACACTTCCCTGCCTGTGGATAAAGTCCGAATAATCTGATCTATGAGGATGAGAAGCTAGACCTGGGGAAGCACAGTATTCTAAAAAATTATTTTTATGCCTTTTTCAAATATTTGAAGCATATTTGGTTTGGGTATGTCGATCAGCATGCATTGAATTAGAAACACATTTAAAGGAGTAAATTTTAATTGCATTTGTCTTTTAGCATTTTCACCCAACATAAGTCAAAGGGCCATTTAGGACCATCTTTAGATGTTGGCCCCAACTCTCTAAAACTTTAATAAAAATGTCCCTACCACTCTCTCATAAAAATGATCAGACTCATATATTTGAAATCGACTAGGTGGCTAGCTGGCTCCCCAATTTAGGCTGAGGTATGTCCAGATTCTGCATTGTATTAGTTAGGTTCGGACAACTATGGTCTAGTGTCAAAATTTAAATTTAGGATCAGGGGCAGATCTTAGATTATAAGACCTCAACCTCTGGGAATATAATCCCAAATTTCTAATAAAATACTCAATTTTAACTAAATCTTCTTTCAATCTAAAGTGTAAAGCCCAACATTTAGATTACGTTGGGACACTTTCGGATGGTTCTGGAATCTTAATGTATCCTCTACTTTCTTCTCTTTACTCCGTTAATAAGTTCTCAATCTCGATCCATTACCTTTTTGAAATTATGAAATTCACTTACTTTGATATCACTCTTAGAAGATCTTTAATAAAATTTTTCACTATTTTAATCGAGAGTTTTTGTAGGAGACTTTATCTTTCTATGATGTAATTAACTACAAGGGCTTGCGCTCGTAGGAGATTTAGAACCCACGTTCATTTTCAAAATTGATTTCCAAAAATTCACTTGATATTTATTTTGAGAAACCTACTTCATAATGATCGTCATCATCATATGCATATGATGGCTAACAGATGATATTCTCTTTCTTCAAAGAGATTTATCGTATGTTAGCATCAATTCGAATATGAAATTAATGATATTCTTCCCTTGATTATCATGGTCCAATTTTAGATTGACTCCATCTTGATCCTCCCGGGTCATATGTTGTTTTCCTTAAATTAGACTACGATAACCTAGAGAAAATTTATAATTCTTTATTTGAACCCGTTAGGAGATTTTATCTCCACCTTTTGAGGCGGTATATAATCTCTAATGGTCTTTTTGAATTTAGAATTAAAATCTAAACTTAGTTCCAAATTTCTCAAAATAAATTGTCAAAGCCTGAATTAGTATTCCTTAGAAAACTTCAACCAACGACAATCGATATCATCATGCCCGAATAATTATCAAATAGTGGTATATTCTTCCTTAGGAAAGATATATTTGTTTATAAGGTTTTGGGCATGAGATTAACTATAGTCTACTTAAAATACCATAATTAGAAATTTGATCGAACTCTAAGTTGACCTTTCAAGATCATATATGGTTTCACCTCGGATCTAGTTATGATATTCAAAGTAGGATTCATATTTTTGAATTTGAACCCCATCTTGAAAGTTTACCTTCACTTCTCAAAGTGGTATGGCTTTTATAATGGGATATTCAATCTCAAAATTCGAATCTAAAAGTCGATTTTAAATTTTTAAAGAAAACTAATCTTTTTCAAACCTGTTTCCAAAAATTCCACCAACACTTATTGATCATAATAATAATCATAAAACAAAATATTAATAAATTTAGCATAAATGACTAATCATAAAGAGGAATTTGAGGGCTAATAAATTAAATTATCTAAATTTGATATTGCAACCTGAACCACTCTATCCCTCTCCTAAATTGTGATAGTTATATAACACTAATTGTGCACACACTTAGGTGTTCGATATAACACGTTTTTATGGGCATCTTAGGGTAGAGTGTAGCTAGGATAACATTTACTCTTTTTTTTCTTTTGCACTTTGCATATGTGAGGATGCGATGATATGTTTTTGGATTGGCTTGCTTATAGTTATTTTCTTTCTTATTTAATAGATTGATGAGTGGACACTTACCCTTAAATAATTAGATTTTTTATAATAAAAAATTTTTACAAGTGGACACATTCTTAAGGGACAAATAATACACAAAACTCTGAAAGTGACGATGAAGCTCCTAGAAATCAAAATAGGCAAAATAGACAATGAGATTATGGAATTAAAATCTATGTAAGTGAATTTGAAGGTTACCTGCATTCGGAAGAATTTCTTGAATTGGTAGAAAAAGTGGACCAATTTTTTGAATGGAAATAAATTCTTGAAAACAAGAAAGTTATGTTTGCTAGTTTAAAACTGACAGGTCATGCTCTAATGTGGGGGGAAAATCTTCAAACTAATAGGGTAAGGAGAGGGAGAGAAAAAATTCAAAAATGGGAAAGAATGAAAGAAAAAATGAAGGAAAAATTCTTGCCTTCTGACCATTCCCGAACTCTATTTCAATATTATAATTATATTTGTCAAGGGAATCACTCCATAGAAGAATAAACTGAAATTTCTACAAACTACAATCAAGAAATGACTTGAATGAATATGAAGAACGAACCATAACTTGATACATCAATAGATTAAAGTGATCTATTCAAGAACAAATGAACTTACATCATGTAATTAAACTTGATGAAGCTTATCGAATGGCTCTAAAGATTGAAAAATAACAACAAAGTGGTAATAATAAAGTAATTGAATCAACTAAGCTTCCACAATCTAGTGGGATTAGAATCAAATCTTCACAAACCTCTATTGGGGCATCTTCTTCAAATCCAAATTTGTGAACAAAACCTAATGAAACTCATACCGTTGATAAAGGAAAGGGTGTAATAGGATCAAAGCCAATTGGACCATGTTACAAATGTGGCTTATATGGACACCTTTCGGCAGCTTGTAAAAAGAATAACCCTCTTATGACCAATTATATTGAGAAAGATGATGACTTAGAAAATGGGGAGAAGTTGAATCTCAACTAGAAAATGAGATTAAGCTAGAAACGATTGATGTTGAAGGTGACCAAGGCGACCAATTTTTAGTTATTCAAAGGGTCTTAACTACTAAAGTTGACACCGGGGAAAAATGGCTTAGGTGAAATATCTTTCGAACCACTTGCACTATTAAAGGAAAACTTTGTACCCTTGTGATTGATAGTGGTAGCTCAGGAGACTTTATATTACAACTGATGGTAGACAAACTTAAGCTAAATCCCAAACCACTTGCTAAACCCTACAAAATATTATGGTTTAAAGGAGAAGAGGTCCCTGTCACACAAAAATGCATTGTTAACCTCTTAATTGGAAATTCCTATAGAAATCAAGTAGTGTGTGACATCATGCCCCTCGCTCAAAGTATGTCATATCTTACTTGGTCGTCCCTGGAAATTTGATCACAAGACAATTCACAATGAGGAAAAGAATACTTACTCCCTCACTCAAAACAACAAAGAATCCACCTTATACCCCCAGAAGAATATTCCTGACCCTCTTGCTAAAACTAACCAACACAAACGAGCTAAAATTTTTTAAGATAGTCTGTTTAGTTTTAGGAAAAGAATATCAGCAAACTTTTGAAATTCCCATGGCAATATAACCATTGATTGAAGAATATTCTGATATAACTCCTGATGAGTTACTGAAATCATTGCCACCCATGAGATATATTCAACACCACATCGACCTAATTCTTCAAGAAACTTTACCCAATCTCCCTCACTATCGAATGAGTCCTACTGAACACGAGGAATTACATTTAACAAGTGACTGAACTTCTGGATAAAGGTTTGATCAAAGAAACTATGAGTCCATGTGCTGTCCCAGCCTTGCTTACACCCAAAAAAGATGGAACCTAACGGATGTGTGTAGATAGTCAAGCCATAAATAAGATAACTATCAAATATAGGTTTCCCATCCCCATATTGGATGACATTATTGACCCCTACACAAAATCATGCAAAAAGAGGAGAAAAGATGATTAAGGCAATGCATGTATTGATGAAATGCATCACTTAAGGGGTCAAATGACCTCCGAATGCCAAACGGAAGATATCGTTGTGATCAAGACACTGAATTCTATTGGGTCGAGGCCCCTCGCAATTGAATCAGACAAGATCGGTCAAAAGGGACAACCGACACCCAAAATTAAAGTGTGAGGCTGATCAAATGATGTCAGAACGACAAATAGACTTTGTTGTTGCATATGGAATATTATAAACCTTTGAAAACTATATTTTTTTATTCAATATAAAGATCCATATTGGTGGCATGGATATCGAGACAATAGAACAAATTTTGAGTAAAATTGACCTCATCGCTATCCAAATGACGTTCGTTCGTGAAATGGATTTCTCCATTACAATTGGAATAACACAAATACTTAAGAACTACATTTTCTATATTCAATTTGGATCATCTGAGGTGGTGGCACAAATCTTGAGGCAAAAACATGCATATAGGGGAAAGAGGCCTCAAATACCCAAACGAAGTCTAATTACAAAATGGACTACGTCTTTGTGATCGAAACACCCCAAATATCTTAAAATACCTAATGATGACAAGCAATTTAAAAAATCAAGGGGCATGTGAGGGATTCGATACAAACATCAAGGAAAAGCACGAATTTCAAACAAAATGTCACTCGGCGCTACCCAAATGATGTCGGATCAACAAATGGACATCGTTGGTGCATTTAAAATAACTTCAATACCCTAACTACATTGTCAATTTGCTCAATTGAGGTTGTGCATGCAAATCGAGACAGTTTCAAAGCGTCAACATGCATTTCGAGGGAATTACGCCTTCATTGTTGCGACCGGAATATCTGTAATACCCTAAATTCACAATCAATTTGTTTAATTCTGATATTCAATGAATTTGACACATCAAATTAATACACTCAAATCAAGAAATCACTTAAACCAAGGCAATTCTGATTGACCGACGTGTTGTCGTCATTTCAAGAACTTTTATTTGGTCCGGTGAACGGACGCAGAGCTGCGTTCGTCCGGCACTGAGATTGCGCCACGTAGCAGGCACAAAACCGCGGATCCGACCCGGCGAATAGTGGGTATGTCGCACGTGCGTTTTTTAGATCCATGACAACCCTGTATTGCTAGGTATTGGTAGGTATTTGTCGATTTTGCTCAGCAATAACGAGAAATACCATTATGTTAAGACAAATATCGAGCAATACCGAGCAATACCGAGTTTTCTGTGAAGACCAATACCGAGCAATACCGAGTAATACCGAGCAATACCGGGCAATACCGAGTTTTTCTAGAAACACTTTGGCCAGATCTTCCTCCAGCCATTCCTGACCTGCTCGCATGCCACCCGACGCATGGCTCTTATCTTCCATTACCTCACCCAAGAAGCCGAACAGCTCCCCTACCATCTCTTCCTTATATGTCGAACCAGGTTCAACGGCTTGCAAACCGTCCAACTTTGGCCTATAGTGCAGGTTCTTTTTCTAGTTCAAGCGAAGCATTCCCGTACCAGGCCAGCCGCAGACTCCTTAGCCTTTCCAATTTTTTCCTCACAGAATAACCTGCAGCCGCCTCTAACTCGCTCATCCTCCACTTCAATCTCTTATGCTGTGTCCACAACTTCTACCTCTCCTGTTTTGATACGCTTTCTCTTCTATATATTTAAACACTTTCAAATCGACCTCCAACAAACTCTTTATTTTAGTTATTTGTCGCAAGCTTCCAAAGCTACAGCCAAAAGCTCCCGTGAGCTACAGTTCCATGCACTGTATTATTTCACCTGATCTCCACTTGCCCGTTTTCTTCTTTTGAATTCTTGTCACCTCCACACTAAAGGCCAAACGACTCAACAAAAGGATACTGTACAATTGCTCCACTTTAACTTAATATTATAGTTAATATAAGTGAATATTGTTAACTGCTTTAATATAATATTGAAGTGGATGTCCTTAACAGCATATAGTAGCATTGTCATGCATGTAGTTAAGCTATTTATTTAATCGAATTAATGTCATTTACAGTTGTATGAATAAGTTCTCCAATTCTATTTATTATTATTTATGTATGTTTATTGTTAGATTTATTTGTTAATAAATTATGTATATACGTACAGTTATATATATCTCATCATATATATTGTTTGCATCGGAAAACCGCCCATACAAGCCCTTATTGCGTGGTGGGATGGGACCCCGGTGTGGCGCCTACGACGAGGCGGGTAATCACCTTATGCCCCATTTTGGAGTTCGTAATGCACCG